>JABSTT010001733.1:0-126414 GCA_013339685.2 Hyalomma asiaticum
TGTGTATGTGTGTGTGTGTGTGTGACGTACTCGCGAGGTGCATTAATGCATCATACGAAAAGCGTGAGGTGTAAAATAAATAAATAATACTTCATACATAAATGTGTGTGTGTGTGTGTACAAATACATCATGACAACAACACTTTAAATGATTAATTACACTTAATCATCATCGTCAGTAAAAGTGCTTTGCACTTAAAAACGGCCAGACCTCCGTGGGTCGGCTGGCGCGTGCTCTCTCGCTGCCGTCTCCTTCGCTCGGCTCTGCAGTTTAGTCGCGCGCGCCCCCTCATAGCATCACCCCGTGCTTCGCACTTCCTCATACTCCCCTTCGGGGAAATGCGGGTATTTTTCACACACGCACCCAAGATCGCCGTAATGACGCACGTGGTCCATTCCGTTAAACCACCGATGTCCCACCATACCCGCGTGCTGTCGCACAAAAGGGCATGCCCGGGCGTCCATTCAGGCTAGCGGGGTGGAGGCTTTCTCTCTCCGTGGCACGGAGAATTTTGAGTGCGCTATCCGTGTCGGCTCGTCGGCCGAGCGCTTGGAGAAATCGTTTTATGAGCCACCGCCCGCCTCCTCCTTACGCGAGCGAGCGCTCACGATGTCCTGCGTGCATGCACATTCGAAACAGCGCAGGGCGTCCTAAAGGTCCAGGCCCTCCGAGGCATGCGTGTGTCAGTTCCGTCACCATTGTTCAAGCGTCCCCCTCTTCATCCCGCGGCCGGGCACACTCGCCCGCCGAAGACACAAAGTGGGAAAGTAAACAAAATCGAGAAGAAACACGGCCGGTGTCTGCTAAACGAAAAGTCAACGGCCGCAAAACGCGCCCCATTGACAGACGCTGCCCCGCACCGAGCAAAATCCTCGAGAAACGAGCACGCCTTTCTAGCGGCAGGCTTACACTCGGCCCAGTCGTTTATGTGCAGTGGTGACGAAATATGTTTGAGCGCCCGAGTCCAGTGCACCCAGGTAGCACAATCCCGACTACAAGACGTCTGCGTCAGGGCTTGTTTAAGTCAAGTGGTTTTCTACAATCAAACTTAAACAAGCCAAGTCTATAGACGCGTAGAACTCTACAAGCCCTCCTGAAGGCCACATTGGCGTGCTTCACCCACACCAGCGGTCGTGGGGTGAAGTAGTACTGGCTTGAAAACCCGGTATCGGCCGCGGACACCCAGCGGTTTTTCAAGAGAGGCACAGGCAGACGAGAGAGGCACAGGAACGCCTGGCGCTCGGAAATGTTTATGTGCACTCATCCCGAAAGGCCTGGCGCAACCAAGACGCGTGGCAGACTTTAGTGACAGTTATACAGTCGGTGGTAAAGCGCTCAATACTGCGAGGAAAAAAAACAAACAGCAGTTTGATTCTGATTCACGAAGATCAAGAAAACAGAAGATCAAGGAGATCAAGAAAACAAGAAAATAAAGCTATTTTCTTGTTTTATTTATCCGTCTTGGACGCTTATCTCGGCAGCGCTCGGCCAGCAGCGTGAATGTGCACCGTCATTGAACCAAAGACGGACGCCCAAACATCGACCACCTTCAAAGCATCATGTCGCTTCCCCGTGGCAGCCGCAGGCGACCTTGTTCACTGGCTGCACGCTTGAGACCAGCACTATAGCAGTGCGCTCGCGGTCCGTCACGTGGCTCATTTTCAAATTTCGCGGGCTTTCTTTAGAATGCGGAAAAATTAACACCGTAAGACATATCGTACAGGAAACAATTCAGTCGGTGGTTTATGAAGGTGCTCTACAGCTCAGTGTTCATATTTTGGGTTTTCAGCCCATAATTAAGGAGTTAGCTAATTAAAAATAATTAACTAATTACTTTAGGGGGAAATAAAAAATAACCTGAGTATCTATAGACCAGTACGAATAGTATACGTTTGGTTCAGTTCTCCTCTGAAGTGCCTTTCATTTTCAAATTCTTGGCTCAAGTTACGTGGGACACCCTGTATAAGTATATACAGTTCCGTTCATTGTGTAGGTCCGCTTTGCCGCTGCCACCGAGCATGTAGCTGTCGAGCATAGATCCCTGCGCAGCTAACTAAAATCTATCGCTAGCTTGGGGAGCCCGGCTCAGCAAAAGCGGGTTCGTCGAAAGGTACACAAATAAATAAAACGGTACAAATTAAAAAAGCCACACAAGTCCGCGAATTGCCACAAGTCAGGGTGCTTTAACATGCACTGTCATTGGACAGCAGGCGGTGCGTGTTACATTGGCATACATGCGAGCACAAAACCGGTTTTATCTTTTGCAGACGATTTCGAAACCAAAACACCTATCAAGTTTCGGAGCATGCCGTTACTTTCTTTATTTAAAAGTGCGTTACTAAACCGACAGCGTGTGTAGTAAAACTTAATTAAGCGGCAAAGTACAAAGTGGTACAAAGCAAGCACCGTGACGTCACAGAACCCCAGTTTGAATCTTTGAACCGTTGGAACAGTCAGCCTAGGCTTAGCACGGCGTAGCTGCAACAGTTGCTGTCTGTTGCTGCGCTGCAGTTCGACGTCGAGTTCTAGCGTCGTTTGTACCTTGTCGTACGCGGTAAGTGTGGCTGCCTTGTTATCGGTTGTCTTAACGCTTCAGCGATATATCTTGTCTTACCGTGGACGCACGGTTTGATGCCAGTGATAGGTGGGTGGTTTCCGGCGTTTTCGAAAAATGGCGGGATGTTCGTTCGCGCGGTCTGGGCAGGAAGTTTGGGCAGAAAGCACCGGCCCGTTACAGGCAGGACAAATAGCGATGGATTGAGCAGCGATCTGCTTCGTAGTCCAGCGTTTGTGTGTCGCGTTGCACGTTGAGAACTTAGCGTCAATTTTGTGACCCTGCGAGCTTGCAAGTCGAAACCTATACCGTGTTGTACTCTGATTGTAAGTGAATTACGTTTGCAAGCGTGCGTATGAAACTCCTTTGCTGTATCACGGCAGGTCGAGGCTTTCCGAAAGCGTTTTGGGTGGTTAGCGAGGAAGGCTCATTGGTGATGAGTCGGCGCTGCATAGGGGTATTGCATGAGCGGGCTTCACCACAGTACAATGGAGCCGTGCGTTGTGGTGAAGCATAGTCAACCTGCAAGGTGTGACAAGCCGTGCAAGTAATATGCTTCAGATAACGGCGACTATGATAAATACGAATGCGATGGACTGCCCAGTGTGGAGCGGAGACCCCGCGCACAACGTTTGCATCTAGCTGCCTTAGGAGGCCAGGTATGGACATTAAAAAAAAAGAAAAAAAAGACTTGAATTTCTGCATTACGCGCGCACGTTCATCAAGCACTTCAGATCCATCAATGGAGTGCGATGACGAGTCGCAGTGTTTTTGTTTTGTCTTCGCAACCGTCATTTGCCAGAACGTTGCGGTTCTGTATACGCGCTACGTCATTCCGTGCCGCCGCAGTCCTGCTTCGCTACAGTGCACACGTGTGTAGTGGGGATGCCCTCTTCCAGGCTTAAGAGACCAATAACGACCGCCGTGAACAGCTCATTACTACCTACCGTGAAGACCACCGTGAAAAGCATACTATACTTACAAGCTTTCGCTGTTTGCCACTATCTTCTAGTGTTTATTCAAATATCACCCCGCATCGTGAAATCATGGAAGGGGGGGGGGGGGGGGCGGGAGGATGTAACGTTAAAAAAAAAAAAGAAATGCCTGCATATTATGGTAGGTGTGCGTGTTCTTAAAACACCAAATGACCATGCTGTGCATTCTGATTGGCTTAAAATAGGAAGTCTTGTGTTACATTCGTTTGGACCCTTATTTGCCGGGTCATACTGTTGAGCCAGAAAATACTAAAAAAAATACTGAAACTGTTCTCTGCTGGGGCGTAAACCTCTTTATTGTCTCGTTTCAATGGAGGTGGAAGCCAAACTGGCCTGGCAAGATGATAGGCGCATTTTTTGTGCTCAGCAGGAAAGAGGTACTGCCATCTGGAAGTGGTTCCCCAAATGTAGTTCTTCCTTTCACTTCATGGAGGAAGATAGACTGTAAAGTAAATAACAGACTGAAAATAACTGCTCTTTGGGGTGACAACCTTTGGGTTCTGAGACCAGCGTGCTTTCCGGTCATCATCCGCACACTTTAACGCAGGTTTTTATGTGCATGAAGAAGTAGACGCCCGTAACACGTGCACACTTCCAGTGCACGCTTGGCAAATGAGGAAAGAAAGAGGCATGCACACGCCAAGCTTCACTTGCCCCTATTTTGCAGATAAAGGAAGTGCTCCTAAATTTTTTTATTGCTGTTTTGTAACTCCCATGTATATTTTTTCTGTGACTCGGCCATTTGTGATGTTTCATTTCCCAGTAGTGATGAAAGCAGGCAAGGAAGGCACGTCTTTGAGGCCATCACCTGTGTGAAAAAGGACATATTACTTTCGAGGGACCAAACTATCGAAATGGTTTTGAGGAAAGCCGGATTTGTCGGTATAAAAAATGAGCCTTTTTGATGTTCTGCCTTTAGTGGTGCATCCCTCGTTTTACAACTGTCTGTGCCTCCATTTGCTCCTGCATTTGTTTTCCAAGGACTGTAGTGCACGCATTGTAACTGCCTCAGATTGTTGGGCTAGTGTTATTGATGAGCGTGCACTGAACAGCTGTATATTGCCCACGATCCCACGATATTACTGTGTGCGATATGATAGAAGATGAATGTTTGCCAATGGCCAATTATGACAGGTGCTTCATTTTTTTTTGTTGTGTTAGTTAAAACAGTGAGTGTTCATTTTTCTTTTCTTTTCCAAGGATTGTGGTAAGCTTTTGGTCATGACTTTGTCATAGTGTCATTTTCTTGTGTACGTTTCCCTCTCATAGTTCTTGACTCCTGTCACTAGATGGTAGCTATGAATGCGTTCTTGTAAATGTCCCAAGAACTGAGTACTATAACAGCAAGTACACTTCCCATTCTGAACCATTCAAGTACTACAATAGTATCTGTTTGTTTATTTTATTTATTTACATTACCCTCAGGGTGCATAAAGACGTTACAGAGGGGGTGGGTAATATAACAAAAAAAATGCAGTAAAAAACAAGAACAGAATTATACAGCAAGTTAATGAGAATACATGTTCGAACAATACTCGGTTATTAGAGGCTTAAGATATGATCGGTTAGTGCAGTCTTGAAAGATGACACGTCCTCAATGGATTGTGATGGAGGGGGGAAGGCGGTTCCACTCGGCACTGGTCTTGGGCAGAAAGGAGTCTGAAAAAACGTTAGTGCGGCAGAAAGGAATAAAAACCTTATACTGATGATCAAGACGTGACGATATGTATGAAGGTTCTGAGATGAGTTCCTGTTTAAGTGAGTTATTATGGTAAAGGATTTTTTGAAAAAGGCATAGACGAGAAATTTTCCTTCGAACTTACAAATCAATTACTCCAAGGTTTGATTTCATTAGTGAAACGTTAGATGTACGGGAATAGTTTGAATTAATGAAACGCGCCATCCGATTTTGGACCGACTCAATGATAGCTGATAATGTTTTTTCACCAGGGTCCCAAACAGATGACACGTACTCAAGCTTAGGTCTAATCAGTGTTTTGTATAGTATCAACTTTAAATGGCACGGGGCCTTAGAAAAATTTCTGCGTATGTAGCCGAGGAATCTGTTGGCATCATTAGTGATGTATTCGATGGTGCGCATGCCAAGAAAGGTTATCGGTTAACTGAATGCCGAGATATTCACACAGCTGTCGTCAAGTCTACTCTTAGCCTTTTCTGGTTGAGCTCTTCAGTTGTCTGTGACAAGCCATCTTAACATCTGTGACAAGCCATCATTTGCGGAACAATGCAATGAGATGCGCATCGTGTCTTTATACGACCCTTGGATGTACACCCGACACATCCATAGCATGAGGTACCAGTACCGTGCTGTGGTACAGGTGCCTGTTTCCGATGGTACAGCTACCTGAACCAGGTGCTTGTACCGTGGTAAACAAGAACGGCAAGCAGGAATAGGGACGTGGGACGGTGCCTTCAACACATGCTGCTGCCCTGTGTCCCTTTCCTGCTTGTGCCATTCATTTACCTTTTGCTCCAACTCACCAAGATGTTCAGTCATTACCATATGTCAGTGTTTCATGTGTGCATGTCAACAACGCTCGCAAGCATCACATCTAACTTGCACCTTCTGTTGGTGTCCTTCTTTCAGTAGTCTTCATTCCAAGCCACCATGTTCTACGTGCATCACATTCTTCACCGGCGCAAGGGGAAGTTTGGGCTGCTTTGGTGAGAAGCACGTTTCTCCTAATTGTTGGCTGTGCCGCGTATGTTCTTTCTTACTTCGTTTCGTTGCGACATCTCATAATGGAAAAATTGTTTGACAGATGATGCAATTCGGTCTGTTCGGGCAAATTATCTAAAGAAGGGCACTTTACTTCACAATGTCGTGACAACTAATTAATGGGATTCATTATTGTTAACTTTTGTTAAATTATTTGGTGGAACCATAAATCTAATGTCTTCTCTGCTTAAGTGAAGGCCTTAAAGACTGACACCTTTGACAGAATTATTCCTTATCAAAACCTGCTAAATATTGTTCTTGCGTACTATTTAAGGTTGTCTTGAACTTGTAGTGGGAGGCTTTTGGAACAAGTGAGTCAGAATTTTGGTGCACTTGGTCGCATGTCTCATAGACACCTTGGACAACTGGTACTAAACTCAGGAGCCCGGCTAGTGAGCGGTACTATTTGGCTTCAATTATATCTTTTGAATCTCCATCCTGAGGGGATAATTAAAGAGGTTTCTGCACTATTCTCTAGTTGCCATTTTGTTGTGCTAGCACTGACTGCCTCTCCATTTGGTAATTCCCAAAACAGACTATAATTCGCACTGCCTGTTGAGCTTGAGGAAGTGTAATTGTTAGAGCTGTGCGATAAGCAAAATTTTGAGTGCGAAGCCAATTCGAGTATTTGTGTTCAAGTGTGAATCGAATAGACTATTTTTAGAATAATTCCCGAATATTTTTTTAATAATACCATGTCAAATTATGAAAAAATGTGCTGCTAAACATGGACAAAAGAAATTTATTGCATGACTTGTGTACTCCCACAGTGTCATTACAAAGCCTTGAAGAACCGTCCAACAGAGAACTAACTGTGCTATAGAGAGCTGAGCTAACTTCACCACAGTACACGTATGTTAGCTTTGCTGCAGTATTGGCTTTACCACAATACACGGGGTGTTATGCAGTGAAGCATACTACATGCGGGAATGGGCCACTGGTCACGAGACACAGCTTATTTTTCTTTCTTTAATTGTCAACTTCAAATTGTTCAAATAGTAAAGGTTAAGTGTGAATCGAATCGAATAGCAAATGTCATTCAAAAATTACTCGCAATTTCGAATAATTGCACACCCCTAGTAGTTGTCAAGCAGCAATGTTTCACGTTTCATTGCTTTGCCTGGCTTGATAACGATGCTCACCAATTAGTCTGTCTTTTCTTTTAGCGCAAAGCCATACAGTTATCCACTCCTTCGAGGCCTTGCGGCCAGAGCAGGCTTCGCCTTTCAGGGCAAGCGTGCGGTTGGGCAAAAGGTTATAAAATACGCCAGCTTCATCGGTATTATGTACGTCTCTGTCCGTATAGGCGTACAGCGTATTCTGCAAGTTTAAGCAAAGCCAGACTTCGATAGACTTGTCGTTGATGTCACCACTTTCTCCGCACACCACTTTGCAGCTGATGCCGTGGCGATCTTTGAAACGTTGGATCCACCCGTTAAGTGGGTTGAAGTCGTCGTGGCCTGAAAGAGCTCCGACAGACTTAGCCTTTTGTTGGATCATGGGGCCACTTACTCGGATGCTCTGAGCCCTAACTTCCCGGAACCATCTAAACAACGCTGCGTCCAAGTCTTCGTATTTCAGCGCACGTATTCTCTTCTGTGCTGCAGTTGCTGTTCCACTTTGTCCTTGTTCTTACAGATGGTCGACACGGTAGTGTTGGAAATGCCGTATTTAGCCACCACCGACGCCTTCTTCAGCCCACTCTCTATGTCCCTTAACGCATTCCTTGGTCTCCAGCGATAAGGCGTGGCGTTTTTTCACACCACTTAAAGACGCCGCCGATGCCATGGTGATAGGAGCTCGATAACACACGTGCTCAGGGCACTCAGACGACACGGTGAAGTGCACACAACAGATGCAACAAGGAAAAAGGAGACCAGGAAAAAAAAAAGCACGCTACCGCTTCCGTCCCGCACTCCGTCCAGCGCGCACCCGGATTGGACGTTGCCATGGTGACGAAAACACACTCCCTCCTTCTTCCAAGGTCTCCCTCCCTACTGTACCCTTCCTTCTCCTCCGCTTGTTTGCCTTTTCACGGCTGGTCTCCATGCGCACACCCTCGCTCCCACTCCCAACGTGCCGGGAAACCGTGTTCCGTTCGCCAATTTCATGGTCGCGGACTTAAGAAATCAGCGCTATAACCGGTATTCTTCCCATGCCTATGCAATAAATGGTCCACCTATACATTGAGTTCTATGGGTGACATATTGGTGGTAAAAAAAAACATGTTATAACCAATCCCACACTAAAAGCGATTATAAGTGGTCTACACTGTATTCAAATGAATTCAAAAAATGCATTTATTACTCAAAATATTCGAAGCCCTGCTCACCCACCTAAAAAAAGGAAAAGAAAAACTCGTGTGCTGTTTCTCAGGGGCAAAGTGTCTTAGATGGCTTCGTATGACTGCCAGTGTTGAGACATCGGCAGTCACATTGGTACTCACATGGCAAGCGAATTCTTCCATGTGATTGACACTAGCACCGGCTATTGTCGGTGCCAACTAAAATATTGTCACGTGCTCACGATTATGAAGCGCACAGCAACCGGACTGTTAAAGATGAAAGATGTTCTTTTTTTTACCTTACGACAGAGTTTATATACGTACTAATGAAGACGTCTACTTCTCAGAATTGAATGGAGCTGTCTACTTTGCATGCCTCTGAGTTGCTTTGATACTTTTAATTGCCAGACATACGATAGCATGATCATTGAAATCTTGGAAATTGATACACGATAATTAACTTGTATCGTAGGAGCGATAGATTCACCTTGCCCTGTCTCGGTGAATCAAGGACACTCGGACAGTATCTATTTAGCCTCGTTTGTCATTAGGCTGTCACAGGTGCATGTCATTAATTGTTATGTATTACAATGACAAGTCCATTTGAAAAAGGGTTATTAGAAATGACATGAATGCCGTAAGGATGGCAAGATGCTCTTGCAGTGACTTCTTTAACTGGCATATCAAATATTCATAAGTGAACAGATGACAACATATACATGCTATGACAATAGCGACATTTACTCCCATAATGGGCACATCCAGTTAATGTTATTTATGTTGTCTTTGTTATGCTCAGATAACAATGTAACAAATAATAGGACCGACTACTGCGTTACTGCCTGACTCCACAAGATGATTCTCACGTACACTGTGACAGTTTGGCTTGAGTTTCTTGCCAATTGTGTGTGAAAAGCAGAAAAAGACATACTAGTCCAAGTGTGATCGGTAGTTTGCACTTAGCACTTTTATGCATCAGGTTTCAACACTCAGTTTGATTGGCGTGTCTCCTTTGCAGGATGGCGGCGACCTCGCCAAAGTCTGTCCGCCATGTGAAGCTCATGTCCGTATCCTTGGCCGAGCTGAGGTGAGTGTGCCGATTCAAGTTGGCCGAGCTGCTAGAGGAAGGAAGTGAAGGGGGAATGCTTTCGGGAGACTTCCGTGCACTCGCAAGAAAACTTTGTTCTGTGTCGTCGACAGCAGCACCAACAACAACTAAAAGATTGTTGCGTGGTCGTAGCAGTGAAGGCCACAGTAACTATGAAAGATCTTTTTTAGGTGATCTTGTGTTCAGCAAGGAAAAGCAAGTCTCGCTGTAGGAAGATAGCGGTGAGCGTTATCATTGATAAAACTGGTCAGCAGTGAGATGCATCAATTTTTATAGATGCGTCACTGTACATTCATGTGTCATCATTGATGCTCGCATACAGTCTAAAAGCCACCGAAACGTACGTGTTGGGCATGCTGAGTTTGTTGAACTGATGTCATTCGCAAAGTGACATGCAAGTTAAGTGGTGCCTTCGTTAAGTGATGATGCGCGTCACAAGGAAGTGCGCATGTCAAACATCAGCAGCCTTCCCTCAAGGACTGGCCACCACTGGCATAGCCAGAAATATATGTATATATATATATATATATATTTTTTTTTTGAGTGGGCTGGGGGTGCTTACACCAAAAAAAAAAAAGAAAAAGGGTATAGAAAGCCTGCCCCTAAACTATAGCACAGTCATCAATATGATTTAAAAATTGGAAGGGTTAATTGTTCTGTTCACTCTAACATGCACGTGAAGATTTGGGTTCACACAGCAATCTGTGGACTAGATTCATAATAAAAAAGATGACATACCGAACAAGAAATGGTGGTTTGAAGACAAGCGTAAGTGTACCAGGTCATTCCTGAGTAATTAAGGAAACTCGTAAACAAGGACCACTGCTTCAAACTGAGAGTCTTCAAATTTTCGTTTTTACATTTTAATACATTGATGCAGTATGTAGATACCACAGGTGAAACAAAGGCTGAAACCCAGAACATGGGGCAGGGTCAAGCAAAGCTGAGAAAATTTTGAGGGGTGCCGTCACCTCGAAACACCTTGGCCTGGCTACACCCCCGCTGACCACGTAGTGACCAGCTTACATTGAGACAGAAGATGGGCCGGCTGGTGTGGATTCATAATCAATAGATTGGATTTGTAATGAATAACGTAGGGATGTGGAATCATTATCATTTTTGTACAACCTGATTAGTGCGTCATACCATGCTTCAGGCACAGCTTGCTTATCCTTTGACAAGTCGTTCTTCTTGCGTGGCTTCCAAGAACCCAATCTTACTACACCTTTATTTATGCATGCAGACACATTTATGTCTGCAGGTTTTTTTTCCCACGCTATAGAAATATGGAATTCCATAGCTGGCCGCATTCGTTCACTCCCGCTGAATGGTTTTGTGAGTGCTGTTGTTGGGAACCATTATGTGTAAGAAAAGCTTAGTACCGATGTTATTGCAAATGCTTTTTGTTTTTATTTCTCCTGTTTCTTTTTTGTCTGTCCCAGTCCTTTCAGTATTGTATAATCACACTCCTGCTGTAGGCCTCTCACAGGGCTGCAATATTTAAAGATAAATAAATAAATAAATAAAACAGGGTAGGGCATGTAAGCGTGGACCCAATAGAAGAAAAGCAGGCACAAATGGTGCTCATGTTGTCTACTGCTTTGGTGTCCCTGTTTGCACGCCTTACATTATTTCGCTAGTATGAATAATAATTGTATGGTAATTTCAGCACGTATAAGCCCAGAATCTATGAAACCTGGCTTCTTTTGTTTCGTTCGTCTACTGCCAGGAAGACACCACGTCCTTGGCCAAAACTTGCCCTTGTGCCACCAAACACCGCGTACCATCATGTTTGTTAATTACCAGGGTCTGTTCTTTTGCTGGTAAAGGAATTATTGTCGGGTCCAGACAAACATTTGTGCCTGTGTCCGTATTGCTTCCATTGTTACATAGTTGTCTCATTCTGAATCTAATGTGCTGTATAAATGTCAATGCATGCGTGTCACTTCTCCAGTGATCAACTAATGCTTGGTTACACGAGTGGTTAATTAAACTTTTTATGTGTTGGTTTTGAAAACAACTCGCATTCTGTAGTGTGCTTTGAAATGTGGCATATTTATTTTTGACACGGTTCTACCAGTTGCATTTGTACCTTTCAACTTTTGCTGCCCAGGCGAGGTAAGGCCCAACCATGCATGAAGTACATGTTATGCCCAAATAAATAAATAAACGTGAAAATTCAGTAGAACCTCGTTGTAACGAACCCAGATATGATGAAGCAATCGCAGTTTTCCTTTAAATTTCCATAGGTGACATGGATATTGGCTATAACGAACTAATGGTTATAACGAAGTAGTTACGGCTCCCCGTTCAACTTCGTTATAATGAGGTTTTACTGTAACTCGATTCTCGTTCCTGGCCCCCATAGTGAGGAACTCGAGAAAGAGCTGGCCCACGGGATCTGCGGCCGGCAGTCGCTGCGGCTCTCCCTGCGGCTGTCTTGCCGGCTCATCATGGGGCTGTGGGCCCTCTACCGCAAGAAGGCCGCCCTCACTCGAGGTAAGAAGCGGGAACAATTTGGCACATTTTTCTACGTGTAGTCCTTGTTTTATTTTATTTATTCTTTAAGATTTGTTTCCGCTTACGTATCTACAAAGATTGGTGGATGGCTTGAGGGAACCTCGGTCCCCTTTGTACGGTGTGGCTGCATGGTGGAACGCGCCGTACGCTTTGCGTGACACGCTATGACAATGACCGTAAAGAATCGCGATGATACATTACATAAAAGGAAGGAAAACAATTTCGACATGTGATTTCATTAACCGGGTAATAACTCGGCACAAGAAAAAGATGACATGCACTTCGTAGCATGCGAGACAAAAAAGCAAAAGAAAGAAAAAGACCGCATAACATTTAGCAACTTTCATAACACTCTAGAGAGGGGACAGCATTAAGGTTTGAAGTTCTGATAATGTTAATTTAAAACAAACAAAAAAGGACCACATAACATTAACCATTTGAAAGACCACACATTCGGTGACTTCGACACTTCTTTTTTTTCGCACCTGTTGCCGACCGTACGACCAAAAAGGCAGTTGTGTTGTCGTTGTGAAATTATTAAAAAAACTGAAAATAATCAAAAATGGCTCGAGTCGCCCTGGTCGCATTTGTGGCTGCAGCGACGCCACTGAGTGGAGATTAAAAAAAAAAGAAAGTGTTTCGGCAATGCACCACACTTCGAGACAAAATATTCAGTGAGAGGCTGGAAGACATGTTCTTGCAGTGAACCTGCATTAATTGCCAGTCGCGTCCTGCTCAGTGCTACAATCAACTTTTCTCTCTATCTCTACGATAACTGTGTTTCATAAACTAGAGATAACGAACTCGAGCATCTACCTCAGATCCTCACATTGCAGTGTGCAGTCCGCGATGAACAAATGCGACGAGCAGAGTTTGTTGTTTTTTGACGAGGTTTCCTTAATATTTTGCATAATGATGTCATCAGAAACCTGGTACAAATACGATGCTTGACGACGCATTCCTGGCTACCAAACTCTCTTTTTTAAGCAGGCCAATATGTTGCGGTGCGGACGTGCTACAGTTGGTCTCGACGGAATGGTCATGCGCGATGCTGCTCTGCAATTTCCCTTAAAACACCCGGGCATGTTTAAATGTGCGATGCAATGTGTATGAATATGGGTGTACAGTGTTGAGCGAATAGAACGCAATGCTCGGAGTGCACAGCTGCCGACGCCTTCTGCGTTGTTGCTTTGCACTGGTGAAACAGAGCTGGCTCGTTGCGGCCCTCAGTGAAAGGAAATACAGTAGAACCTCGTTATAACGAACCCAGATATAACGAACCATTGGATGTGACGAAGCAATCGCAACTCCCATTGACATTCCCATAGGTGAAATTGATATTGGCTATAACAAACTGATGGTTATAACGAATTATGGCTCTCCCAACTTTGTTATAATGAGGTTTTACTGTACTTCATAAAGTAGTGTGATTCACTGTTTCTTTTGTGATCACCCAGCACACTGCAGTAGCACAAGATGTGTTGGCAAACACGCAGTGTAGCATGCTTCGATGTCCGAGCACTGCAAATGTGTGTGTGTGTGTGTGTGCGCACATGTGTATGTTCGTGTGTATGTATACTTGGGTCTTCATGTATCGCCAACCAAATGGAAATACAGGCACAGTCCCATTATTTTCATGACAAGGTCAACTTTCGCCTGCCTAAGTGACCTATGCCTTGCCGTCAGTGCGTATTTCAATGGAAACGTTTGAAAAAATGCAAAACAACGTGCGTGACCTTCAATTTATTCTTGAGGTGCTGTCATTGAAATGTGATAACACCTGCGTGCCTCAGTAAACACTTCTGATGGCCTTCTGGGGTTCTTTTTTAACGAACTGCACATATGTATATAGACACAAAAGTAGGTACTGTTGTGTACCCATCTATATGTTCTGTTACTTTAGCAGTGCTTCTATGGGTGCTCGTTGCTTCGAGGCACTTATTGTTCAGGAAATAAGCTGTAACACTCTGAGCATGTCTTGTAATCAAATTGGAAATGTAGGTATATTCGGCGCACTAGCCTTGACAGAGCATAACATGCCCGTTCTTGAAAGCTGCTGTCTACTCTCAATATCTGGTCTCAGAAACGTCTTTTTAGTCTCAAATCCTCGCTCTAAAGTACAACAAAGTGCTTACAAGGCTACAATGGAGCCTTTTAACAGTCAATGAACCCTATTAATTTAACATCAGAGAAAAAGGAATGTAGTGGAAGCCTTTTTAATGTGCCTTGTATGGATTCAGGAGGCTATATCGTATAGCTTGCCAAGCTTGCTTGGTATAATTATAAAGATGGCATTGGCGTAGGCAGAATGTTGAGGAGTGCGATAAAGCAGTGTCTCATTGAACTTCTTTTTGAATGAGTAACGTGTGTATGATTTTTTTCATGCCATGATTAAGCTTTGCAGCCGGAATCAGAGTGATACCGTGCCGAGCTCCTCCCTGCAAATGATGAGGTAGCAGTGAATAGTCGATTGCGCAGCTAAAGAATCCCTCAAATCAATTTGTGGGTCGGCTACCCTTACTCAGGGTTCTACTTGTGGTCAATGCATAATCGCAGGCTGCCTAATGTATTTTGCTCTTAACCTTTGAGTTTTATTCTTCAGTTCCCGAGATTTAAGCTTTTGCATTTTCATAACTTGATCTCTACCTCTTTATATACGTACCTTGACTTGCAATCTTGCATTGTTTTGTTTTTTAATAAACTGAAATCATCACAGTGTGTTACATATATATATATAAAATAAGAGTGAACGTGAAATTGTACATATTTGTGTGAGAAACTAGATGCTTGGGAAATATTATGCAGTTCCTGCTTTGTTTGTGTAAGGTTCTTGTGTTATTACTGCTACGCGAAGTGATGCGATTCGCTAAACTGTGGTGAGTATTGTGTGATTGACGTACTATACATTTTCTCTGTGTTCTTTGTAATGTTTGCTTCCAGCTGTTTTGGTGTTGCTTCCTTTCTGTGGTACTTGCGCATTCGTTTACAAGGGCAGCAGGAAAGAGCGCTGACTTGGTGTTGAAAGAACTGACTTTGTGTGTTTTGCCGCTGTGTCGTATCCACAGCTGCAATTTAGCATGGAATGAAAGTTACCATACAGGGAAGCTTCTAAGTGATTCGAATTCCCTGTTAAGAAATTGACGCAAACATGTTACGCACTGATTGCCGACTGTGGTTTTGCGATGTTTTATCGTTGGTGTACTACGAACATGTTTAGCTCTTACGTCAGCAGTGGATACGACACAGGGACAAAACACACAAAGTGCCCTTCTTGAAATGTTTTTCTTTTTTTTATATGAATGCAATCAGTAAACCTGATGGGACAAGCAGTGTGGTGACAAGCAGCCAGAGCAAAGGCTTTTTCGTTGCCTAGGCAACATGTCTTATGTTTTACATGCATGCAGAAATAATGTACATGCAAAGACTAGGTTTCTAATTAAAGGTTCCCGTTTTCGTTTCAGCCAAAGCGGAACGGTGCCTGCGTATGCTGATCGAACGACGGCGGCTCAGGCTGCGGGACATCGAGTGAGCTGGCGTCGCCGTTAACTTGTGTCTCGATAAGCTGAACCTTGTATTTATACTGACAGACCATTCGGCTTAGCTATGTCGATGGAGAGATGAAAACGGGCATTGCTTTCTTTATCGAAGGAAGATTTACTTGTGTAGTTCTTCGCGGAATGTTGCTACAAAATGACGTATGGCAACCCGTACGATGAAAACGAGTGGTATACCTTATTACTTAGCCTTCCACAAGGGCTTGCAGTTCCTGCCAAACCTTGTTACGAAAACTTTCTTTACCTGAAATTTAAGAAGACCGAAAATTTTTTTCCGACACGTTAGTTTATACAAGAGAGAGCCCCTTCAAGTATAGCATTGGATTACCTGAGCCACATTTTGTGGTGAGCGTATCATTCAGCACTCCTTATACTGCAGGCAGTCTATGGCGGCTTCAAAAAGCCGGGAAGGTCTGGATGTCTTCTAGCTAAGTGTGTCTTCCTGCTCGCTTATAGTGTAGGTGGTCGCATTAACCCGAGGTTCCTGAGGCAAGCCGAAGCGAGAGACAGTCTGTTGCAACCCCCTTCCTGTGAGTGAGCAGTGTCTAACCTACGGCTTTGCACCACTGATTTTTGTGGCTGCAGTTTTGATGCTGTGGATGCACCGCTTCAATAGGAGCACATGTGACAATAATCATGGTCCTCGTTATGCGCATGCAACTTAATAAAATACTTTGGTCATTAAAATTGCTTGTGTTTGCCCCTGTGGGGCACTTCTTAGGTGGATTGCAGTTTCAGTGCATGAAATTCCTTAATTTGTGACAATATTGTTGACTGATTTCAGCGGAGATTATAGAGGGCGGCAAACTGCCTGTATCGTCTCATTGGCTACCCTCTGTAAAATTAAATTAGGCTTCTATATGTCTGATATGAAGGAGACACTGGCACATTGCAAAGCACCCGATCACAACAGCATCATCTCCTTTTAGCTATAAATTCAGTTCGACGACATGTTCCAAAGCAGGCTACAGTTCGATGTATTTGGTAGTTTGATTAGCTACAGTTTGATGGATTTGGCCGTGGCTCTCAGATATTGTTTCCATCCCATGTTTCAGCGCTCATTCGCCAAAAGGTCCGCAGAGTTGCAGTGCGCTGTGACAGAGCGCAGTGATCGTCCCCAACAGTGCTGCATCGTCCAGTATAGCAACATCTTTCGCTTGTTAGAAACCACAACTGCTACTCCACAATTTTTCATAAAAAACTGGCTGCAAGAACAAACCGACATTTAAAAGCAACCGCATTATTGCTACGCAGCGGACAGATACCACTTTAAACTCTTCCCTGCGTAACACACGCACGAAATGTGAAGAGTTCAACAAGAGGAACATATGAACTCGTGGCAGACGATATCTGCAACACCGTCTCATAATGACAGAAGCTTTGAAGGTGCACCTATGTCGACGCACGATCGTCGTTAATACAAACGTGTGTGCACTCTCCGTGACGAATGGGAGGTTTATTTTCTGGTGTTCCTTGTAGCAAATGATGCTGACCTGTACAAAACTAGCCAGTTTATTACGATTGACAGCGCTGTAAATCTCCACGGGGTCAGAAAAAGAAAAAAAAAAGAAAAGATTAGTCTCTTTCATTAGACACACCAAACGTCTTTCAGTGCTCGCTTCTGGTTCGGAAATTGCTCAGAGCGGCCCTGCGTGTTACATAGTTTACATAAACTCAAATAGCTGAGTGTCGCGGTAGAATAACAACGTTAGCGTACCCATCCGCTCATTTTCCCCGGGCTCCCGGGCTCATAGCTTTCCCCGCTCACTGCACTGAGCCACTAGCGGCAAATCTCGGCGTTGTTCGCTATGGCTGGAATCGCCTGAAAAGACCGCACTGGCAGGGTTCCGGTGGTGCGTTGTGCTCGTCGCAGACAGAGCTTAACAATCTCTTCCTCTAGCGCTGGTTGTTTTGGCATCCGTAAATGACACGGTAGCAGCCAGACACCTTCAAGTATGCAAAAGTAGCAGAATCGGATACTTTTTTCCGAGCCTGAGAGCTGATGCTTGCCATATTTACTTGCCGGAGATATACGCGCCGTCCGCCGTGGCAGCTCAGCTCCGTCGTCTGCTCGCGTACTCTCGAAACTGGTTTGCCTTCGACGGCGCACGGGCGCCTGGGTGCGAGACAAGCGTGCTCTGGTCTATACACCAGAAAATATGGTAAATGCCGAAAGTGTGGTTAAGCACGAGGTCACAAACGAGAAGCAGGCCGCACTGGAGCGCTTCTGCCCAAAGGAATAAATACTTTGAAGCTTTGAAACCATTTATTTTTATTTTTCTTTAGAGTTTGATTTGTTACCCGATTATATATATGGAATTCTGGCTGAACAGAATTACCTTGCAATGTCCCGCAGTGTTCGATATATTGATGGTCAGCTGTACGGCACTGTGGGACCGAAACACAATACCCGGACTGTAAGGCTGCCGACGCTTTCTGCATGGCCACTTTGCGCTGGGCGTGCCAACCTAATTTCTTGTGGTGTTAAGGAAAAGCGAGAGCCCTCTTGAGACGGTGTGATTCAGTTTGGTCTCGATGACCACCCAGCTCACTTCAGCAGCACAAAGTGTGCTGCCTGTTGTCAAGAGGTCCAGCTATTGTTTTTTCAGTAGCTGAGCTCTGTACATGCTCGCAACTACCGTGTGTTGTAACGGAGCCATTTTGATGCTGGTGCACTTTCATTATAATGTGTGCCTTAAGTGTTATATGGGAAGAGAACGACCAGCCTGCATTGGATGAATGTTCGTTAACTATGCGCATGCAGCCTGCCCCCGCCCAAGCGTCAGAGGCGCGTCACCTTGGAAACCGACAAAAGGGACGACTTTGGGAAGGTGACCAAGCCCCTTGAATTGCCAGAACTACCAACTGGTATGTTGATACGAGATCTGTTGTGAAAGTGGTGCAGACAGAGTAGAGATTCGTTTGAGCTAGTTATAAATTTAACTGTCGTTTTACCAGCAGCGCATGTGCTTCTTAACACTGGTTTCTTTCCTCTGTTTATGTTATGGCTGTAAAAGTAACAAAACTTTTGAGTGCAAGGCAAACTCAAATTTCAGTTTGAACCCAAGTCAAATTGAATATTTTTCAGATACTCTCAAACTAAATTACAGGAAAAGTGTACTTCGACGCCTATGACCATGAAAGCAGATTTGTCGTGCGACTAGTGCTCGAAAAAAATGAATGGTCTCAGAGAGAATGATGTGGTGAGTGAAGCTGGTGGCCATGCTTTCAAAGGCACTCGGCGTATGATAACATCTTGGGGTGTGCGAATGTTCGAATATTTGAAAAATTTTCTAGAAGTGTTTACTATTGATTCAATTTACACTCAGCTTTTACTATTTAGAGTATTTAACGAGCAAATCATGCTATGTGCCGGGCCAAGCGGCAAATTTCCATATGTAGTACACTTCACCACATAACATTCGTGTACTGCAGTGGAGCGAACGCTCGTCTACTGTGGCTATGCTAACGATCGTGTACTGTGAACTTAGCTCGTGCATATGTACACTTCTCTGTTAGACTGTTCATGAGGGCTTGATTGTTTCTCTTCTAGTGTTGACATGTGAGCACACAGGTCACGTATTAAATGTGCTTATTCTGCCCATGTTTAGTGATGTGTTTCCTTCTTTAACATGGTAATATATTAAAAATATTCATTTACAGCCCAGACCGCTTATAACGTAAGTCACCGGAATCGCGAATACCCTCACTATAAGTGGTACCGCACTATAACCAAAACAACATTTTTCAGTCTACACGCGTGCAAAAACTGTCGAACAGGTAGCGGCGCACGTTAGACATCCGAAGCGTGCGACCGGGCTGCTTTTACCCGCTTGAAAAAAAGAAAAAAAATGGATATTTCAAAGATTTAAGCGTGGGGCCGCGCAGTGCAAAAAAGGAAAAGGCGCTATAGCGACGGCGCCGTTTATGCGGACTTCCCGCGGAACCGGACTGCGCAGAAACGGGGACCGATTACTGCACGCGCTATCCTTCGTTTTCTCCGACGCTTGCGCGATCGCAGAAACGTAGCGACTGCAAACCGCCTTCGAGTGGTGCACCTGCCATCCATGCCTTCGCTTCCATTGTCGAAGTGATCAGTCCACGTTTTAACGTGGCCGCCATGAAGCACAGTCGCCCGCGGCACCCAATCTGCAGCCAGCGCCGAAAAGGTAGCGCTCGTTAGGTCTAGTTTGTGGGGTCGCGGATGGCGCGCCGCACGGGAAGCTTGCCCTTGACAACACAGGGATCGGGTTCACAAGAAATGGTGCTCGTGGGGTGATTCGAGGGCAGTGCGCGTGAAATGATTAAAAAAAACAATAACTGGAAACAGAAACCGGTAACGCAAATATCATGTGATCGCGGGTGCGCGTTAGGACCTGACAAACGGCCGTAGCAGCATTCTCCGTCACCTTGGCAATTCTATCAATCCTATCCTCACAGGGCACACCTGCGACCCGCTGCCGCCGCGGCTTTTTTTTTTTTTTCCTCTGCTGCTTGCTCATTCGTTTTGCGCTTTTCTCGGGCAGCGCGCTTCCATTGTGAAGCCCGCTCGCTACCTCAGTTGTCGGCTGATCTCCCGGCAGCCGCATTGTAAACGGTCTTTCATCTCGCCGGGCTGCACAATAAGCGGTATGCCTATACATTAAGTTCTACGGGAGGGTAAACAGGGGTCGGAAAAAAACCGCATTATAGCCGGTCCTGCACTATAAACGGTTACGTTATAATGGGCTCTGCTGTATTCTAAAAATATCCTATTTGGTTCGCACTCAAACATTTGTACTTGAATTCACATCGTACTTAAAATTTTTGCAACTCACACATCTCTGATAATAGCATGGTCGTAGGACATTATATGTTATCTAACTTTTAAAATCGGAATGTGCCTCACTGATGCACAATCAGCACTGAAATGTGAGATTAGGCAAATGGGAAATGAGGGACCACTGCAGCGTGTTCTTACACCTTCGCTGTCTGGTTCTACCGATAGCTCATGATTACTTTGCACTCTTGTTTAGGAGCTTTCTCTTTCTTTTTAAACTTTTATTGACAGTTGATATACGGCATACAAGGGCTGTTGTGAGATTCCTGACTGTTGACTGGAGGATCACTGTTCTAACGAAAGGTGCACCGATGAGAAATTTTGCGGCTGAGATAGCCTGTGGGGATCGGTCTCCGTGAACGTGCGCATGTCGTCTACCAAATCTCGGCAGAAAATATGTAGCTTGGAAAGTCATCTATATGAATACTAAAGTTTGTGTGCACAGTTGAACGCCGTCAATTGCTGCGCCTCCCAACATGACATCGCATCAGGTGACCAAAAAGAAACCGCTAACTTCCACCACGTCGCCACAGCAGCCAAGCTATGAGCAGCACAGCTAGTTATGATGACGGCATAGCTCATTTAAGTCAGGAATACTGGTGATACTGGCCTCTAGAAGATTGTTGCCACTGGACAAGGATGATCGTGACGATGACATTGTGGGGCAGGTGAAGGAACGTGAACAGATGATATAGGCTGCAGAGAAGTACGTTACATTTTTGTGCGCTTGTATGGTGAAGTTTGCTTACAACGTTTGCAAACTCAGATAAAATGTGATTGCTGTTCGTGACCATCATGTAGATTTTGTGACGGTTATGATATTACAGTAAAACCTCGTTATAAACAAGTTGAAGGGGGAGCCGTAATTACTTTGTTATAACCATTAGTTCGTTATAGCCAATATCCATTTCATCTATGGGAATTTCAAGGGGAATTCCGGTTGCTTTGTTGCATCCGATATTTTGTTATGTCTGGCTTCATTATAACGAGGTTTTACTGTATTGTTATTAATTTATTTTCTTGCTTTGTATTGGATGTCATTTTCTGTAGGTCATTCTGAAAGGCCACATACAATGTCAGCTATGTTCTTGTATTGGCACTTTCCACTACATGTAATTTTATGGTTTCTGTATGATGGCGATAGCAAAACTGTGAAACGCAGTTCTTTTGTCACACCTATCCACGTCTGTTTTTCCTGTTGTGTACTTTCCACGTGGTTGTATAAACTCATACTCAAGTAAAAGTCAATAAAGAAACAACTTGCTGCCTGCGGGGACTGAACCCACAACCTTCAAACTGCCGGTCCATCACTTACAAGCAGCAAGCTGTATTTTGTAGTCCACTTTCATTTCACTTTATGTCATAATTGCAAACCACAAATAAGTCCCTGTATGCTTTCATTGGCTTAATTATTCATTGGCTTCACGCTATTGTATGGAAACACGTTATCACATATGAACTTGACAACTTCACATTCATACTGCTACTTAACGAAGCTTATATTGGTGCTTCTCAGCAAGCTTTCTTAGGAGTTTGCGTGACATCATGACTTAGTACAAACGCACAAAAACAAAGAGAAACAGTAACACAGCTGCTCTATATTCCTGATGTGTCTCAGTGTTTGCCTTTGTGTTGCATTTTGACGTGGGGCAAACGCAGACCAGCCTAGCAGCGAGTCCTGCTGCAGACTGTTTGATGGGTGTGCTGTTTCGGCAACGCCCTTACCGTTTTCCGCTTCATCTGTTGACGTTGCACGCAGGTGACGAAGCTTCAGAAATGCCTCCCGGGCTGACGGCGGACGTTGAGACGATCACGCTCCGCGAAGAGTTGCCCACAGTGTGGCCAGAGCAGCTGGAGGAAGAAATGATCCCGTTTGAGGTGAGTGCGTTACAGTCTCGGTCGAGGAACTCTTGGGAGCAGCCATTTTATTATTGCAGCTGAGCTCGCTTATAGCAATAGGCATTTTAACAGTTATGTCGGTTGTAACAGCGGACAACAGGAACAGCCTTCGTGTCGTCCACTCCTCTTGCGTCCGTGTTTTGCACACCTTCTCTTGATGTTATGAACCCTTACCAACTCGCTCAGCTTCCTGTCCTTTTATGCACCATTGGCCCTTCCATTTTCTCTACGGTGAGCTAACCCTTTTACAACAACAGATTGAGCGCACGTGTTTACACCTGCGTCCCTTCGTCTTGGCAGACCGCAGCAGCCGTGCCGAGTCAGCGTGCCACGTCCGTCTGCGATTTGACAGACGAAGAAATTCAAGCACTGCTGATGAATGTTGACTCAGATGAAAATGATAACGATGAAAGAGGGACTTCCACTGAACCAAACATGAAAAAAAAATACCCGGCAGGGGGGTGAGGAGCAGTGAGAAAAAAAAAAACCCGGCAGTGAAAAGGTTAATAAAGTATTCTCTCTTGCTCTCTCTTTCTCTATTTCACCATATAAATAAATAAATAAAGGCACACACCCAATAAACGGGCATGCCAGAGTGCTTACAACCTTGGACGCGCATGCACATGGGCGGAACGTGTCAGTGACCGCATTCAACCGGCAAGGCACCGAGTGCTTCCCGTTTGAAGCAAGGCAACAGGAATCTGGATTCAGCAGGAAACACGAGGCATGCTTGCTAGGGAAGCCACGCCTCGCACGGGCCGTGGAACTGTTTTGCCGCTCGTGCGCTCGGCCGGCAAGTGGCCAGTGATCGGGCGTTCCAAATTATTCCGAGAGCACCTGTGCGTAATATAGCGAGAGCAGTTCTTTAACATTCGAGAATCATTCAAAAAAATTATCTGACATTCGACTTGATTTGCTTGTGCCACTGTTCATTTCTTATTCAATAGACCCTTTTCCTAAACTGTAAGGCTAGCTTCCCTGCAATGCAGCTTGCCCTACTAGTGGTGGCATTGGCAATCCGGCGAGCAGCATATGCAAGCGCAATTTGCTTGCACGTAAAATGTCGACACAGCCCTTCCTATACACACATTCCCAATAAAATGGGTCGCAGCATGCGCAACTCGAATTTCGACAGCATTTAAATAAAAACGGGCGTCGCCATCTGTAGGGCAAGCTGCATTGCAGGGAAGCTAGCTTTACAGTTAATGAAAAGGGTCTATTGGGTCCCAAAGATCACTATTTGTGCACACCCACTGTAAAGGGTTGTGATCAAACTGCAATGTCTATGCCATCAGCTAGAAGTTTTGTGGTCAGTGGTGCAACATGAACCGACCATCCCAGGAACAAGTTCCATTAGACTGCCGTAATGTTTGATGCCTTCGAATGTCTTGTAAACATGTAGTTAATTGGTCCAGTGTTTCTTGCCAGGTTGTGTTCATGTGTGTTGACTGCCACGTGTGCCGTCCTGTTCTACGTACCGTACCTGCAGGTTGACGACGGGGGTGACTTTCTGGGTGACATTGAGAGAGTGATGGCGGCCGAGCGGGACAAGAAAGAGGCAGCAGCCCCTACACAGTAGCAGATGCAGGGGAACCTCCTGCCAGGCCTATCTCACCCATTCCCAGGTGGGCTATACGATATCTGTGACAATGGTACAGGACTGGTAGAACATTCTGGTGGGGCTGGTTGTTGGTTCACAGCTTGACGTAGCGTAGAATCCTTGAAGCTTTTGTACTCCTATCAAAACTCCCTTTGTTCCCTCTCTGATCCCTCCCTCTCTGATGCCTGCTTGCCCTACATCAACTAGAGCTTATCGTGTCTCAAACATTAGACCATTCCGTCAACGCAGTCACGATTGAACAATGGAATTTGTTGCCTGCCGAAGTTCGTCCTTTGCCAGTTTCTCAATTGAATGCCGTTTATGTTGTATAGTTCCTTTACATGTTCATGTCTTGTTTCTACTTGTCAGTCTCAATGTTCACATATTTCTGTATACAGTAAAGCCTCGTTATAACGAACCCGGATATAACGAACTATCGGATATAACGAAGCAATCGCAATTCCCCTTGAAATTCCTATACATGAAATTGATATTGGTTATAACGAACTAATGGTTATAACGAAGTAATTACCACTCCCCCATCAACTTCGTTATAACGAGGTTTTACTGTATATGTATGTTTCACATGCATGCCCATTCCTGCCATAGCACTAATGGGCTGCATGCAGTGTGTACAAAATAAATTAAATAAATAAATAAAATGTTTTAAAACTGCAGGAGGGGATACTAGAAAGAAAACTCGCAGAACACTGCAAGTGCTGACATAAAATGGAGCCCAGATGTTCTTTGTCTCTTCTTTCTAGCGTCCCCGTCTTCTCAAGCAATCTTAAAACGTTTGAAAAGGTATGAACAAACTACATTAAAACCTCTTGTTGGGTGAGTTGGTACATTCTTGAAACCTAAAGGCTCCAGCGCACCCAGACCGTGTTCGTGCCTCTCTTCTCGTGTTGTCTGGTTGCGCCGGTGCCTTTAGGTTTCATGAACAAACTAGCCCGCCAGAACATTCTACTGGAGTACATCTCTTATCCGCTGGGCTCTAGTTTATGTCTGCACTCCTGATGTTTTTTGTTTGTTTTCTTTCTAGTCTTCTCGCGCAGGTTTTAAAACGTTCGATAGAGGATTGAACGGGATATGTTAAGAAACTAAGCGTGATGTTGTCGGCATTAGAGTGAACTGTTAATGCGGTGGAATCCCGCTGACATTATACTACAAAATACGTTTTTTGAGGGCAGTACTTCTTATATTTATTTCCTCAGCCAGTGTACACCAGGAATAACTTCTTTTTATGCTTTTAAAGCGGACACGTTTTTTTTTGCTTGAGATTATTTAACACAACTGCAGATGTGGTCGTGGCTTTGTAGGGGCTGATTTGATTCGGGCAATTGCAAGTTGACGATTCAACTTTTAGAATTCTTTTACGGTTATTGGGAGTAAGAAAATTCAGTGTAATCCAATGACGCGATTTTAGCATTGCTGTAATGTACGTTGCCTTGGTTTGGATAGTGTTGAGCTATTCGATACTCCACGAAATGTGTTTTTGCAGAGCAGTATCACTCGACAATGGCTCGTAAATCTTTGCTGTTGTCACGCGGTTGTAATGATGAGGGAGGAGGAGGAGGAGGAGAAAGGAGGAAGGAGAGACAGGGAGGTTAGCCAGTGCTGAGACCGGCTGGCTACCCTGTGCAGGGGAAGTGGGGTGAGGGGAATGAAAGACAATAGAAAGGAGACACGACAAGCCTGTGCCTATAGTAATACATGTAACAGATACATCATTTGAGACGTGAAACAAGAGCAGAAAACGAATGGCGCTATTGTGAATGCCGCCGGATATAACTATTCTAATTTCCCTCGAGACCTCTGTTAATTAATAATGTTAACGTTGTTAATAGTTTCTGTTAATTTCAGGTGATTTATGCTTTATTCTCCATTTCTCATGAAGGTTGTACGATCAGCAAGATTCCTGTACATCGGCCTGTATGTGATGAGACAGATATACAAGTTTTGTTGTCCGTGCTTTTTTCTAGCGATGGCGCTACCGCCATAATGAAGCCAAAGGTGCATCTACCAATTACAGCAAAGAAAACAATGCATATTCTATGCACTGCAGTGCATGGAACGATACACCCAGTGTTGACTTGCCTTGAAGTACATCCACTGAGTGTTTTTCTCTATTTCTTTTGCCATGTACAACTCGGTGTTTACAGTGACACGCGTAGATTGTTGCACTCTAGCAGAGTCTGTCGATTTTCATGTAGCGCATGAGAACGCTCCATTCCTCAGCCTACAGAGGAACTCCTCAGGCGGCTTCACGCTAGGAGTGCTTCTGACAAGGAACTGCTGCCTCACAGCACGGGTTGCCAGTGATTTCAGCGGCTGGTGTCGCATCTTTTTTCCAAAGTAGCTGAATAGTGCACAGTCCTTACACGGTGTGAAGTCAGTATGCAAAGTCAGTACGGTTTCAGTGGTGATCGATATGAGAGGGCAGCACGGAGCACAGGTGGGGTTAGTGCAGATGAGTGTATAGGACCGAGCACTACCTGTGGAACTGTAAATCTTCAATGAGGACCAGCATGTAGCGCAGGGCGGGAACTAAAAAAACATCTTGGACTATATCTTGGTTCTTATGGTACATTCTTCTAGCAGGAATGTCAGCTACTTGGCAAGAGCGGTTAAGGTGCCCCATGCTATAACTATACACACGCAGGGAAAGCAAATGCCGATGCCAATATCGCATGAACCCGTCTTCATACTTGCGGGTCATTTCTCAAGAGTGCCACAAATCAAATCCTTGTAATATGTAACGCAGTATCAGGCCTTAATTTCAAATGCCATTTATTGACAACTACTTTTGAACATACCGTGAACTTATCTAGAAATTCAAATGATAACCTTCTGGTAGCTTCAGTTGATGTGCTGTGGAATCAGTGTTATGCGAAGGAGTGCGTGAGCTCTGTCTGTGTGACGTTGTTCAACGTGGAGCCAAGCTTTTTGAAGAGGATCAATTATCTTTTGCAAATAGAGTATCATATTTTTCATTGCATAACTCGCATCTTTGGATAAGGAGTACCGCCCGCCTTTTACGATTTTTGCTGGAAAGATGGTATGGAAGATGCACCCTTGTATAAGGTGCAGTTACTTTATTTCATTCGGCATGATGAAATGCAGTTACACACACACGTGTATACTCGTTTTTGTAATTCTCCAAGTTTCAGCTCCATATTTCAGTACTGGCAAAATACAGTAATTATATAATTTCCTCTTAAGTGATAATGGTAAGTTTCCGTCCATGAGGTGGGAGTGTCTCCCGTATGCGCGCCATCCCATGCTTATTCTACGGTGTATTTCTTTTGCATGAGTAGGTTCTCCTGTCAGGAGCTGTCCTAGATATGTGTATTCTTGTACGACTTCTAATGTCTGGTTTTCAATTGGGAAGGCACGTCTTTTTCACCATGCCACCTATCATTACTTTTGTTTTCTGCATGTTCATCTTTAATCCTACCTTAGCGCTTTCCCGGCTTAAGTCTACAATCATCTTCTGTAGTTCGTCGCCATCATTGCTGAAGAGTACTATGTCGTCGGCGAAGCATAAGTTGCTCAAACATTTGCCGTTAATCCTGAGTCCTGTTTCGTCCCAGTCTAGTCTTTTGAAGATTTCTTCCAAGCATGCAGTAAATAGCATTGGAGAGATTGTATCTCCTCGTCTGACACCTTTCTGAATGGGGATTTTCCTGCTTTTCTTACGCTAGAAAGAAGATGGAAAGGAAGTTAAGAACCACACAGCGAGCGATGGAACGAAAAATGATAGGCATTGCTCTAAGAGATAGGAAGAGAGCCAAGTGGGTTAGGGAACAGACAGGGGTAGCTGACATAATAGTCGAAGTAAAGAAGAAAAAATGGACATGGGCAGGTCACGTGATGAGAAGGCTAGACAACCGATGGACACTTAGAACGATGGAATGGATACCAAGAGAGGGAAAGCGCAGCCATGGATGAGAGAGTAAGACGGAGTGACAAAATTAAGAAATTCGCTGGCATCAAATGGAATGAGGTCGCACAGGACAGGAAAGGATGGATGGAGAGCATTGGGACAGGCCTTCATCCTGCAGTGGACACAAGATGGGCTGATGATGATGATGATATACTCATTGCAAAATGTCATAGTCATCCAAGGCGCTGAGCTTCCGCAAAGATACATACTAGGAGCTGCAATTTCTAGTGGTATGTGACTCGAAACTAGCGCACTCTGAAGGCTTAGAAAACTGCCATTTATTGTGCTTCACTCGAAGCCATCGAAGGCCACTTCCTTGGTCACTGCCTGTAGTTGTGCCACTTCAGTCAGCAACATTGCCGGGTTGTCTTGATGGCCTCTTGGTTGCTTGTATGCAGTGTTGAAAGAACCTTCGAACATGTTGGCGGCGTTTTCCGGTGAACACGTGAACGACAGGATTGTAGCAAAACATGTGCAACATGGTGGTTGCATTTTCGATGGACATGAAAACGACAGAAGCCCTCATACTGTGCGTTTTCAATGCACGGTAAAAGACCCCAGGATGGTCAAAATGTCTGGAGCCCTCCATTGCGGCATCTCTCATAACGATATTGTGGCTTTGGGACGTAATACACCTGAAATCATTATTAAAGCATGCACAGCACATAAGAAATAGATGGCACAAACCAGAAGCTGCACAGCTGAGACTTCTCATGTAGAATCTTATCATGATGATGATGCAGTGCTTTTGTTTTGTTGACTGGCAGATGCGGGGCACTGCAACGCAAGAGTGAGACATAACAGCGCCCTTTTCCCATTTATTGCTTCACTTTCATGTAGGGGTGTGCAAATATTCGAAATTTCAAATAATTTTCGAATAGCATTTGCTATTCGATTCGCACTTAAATTTTACTATTCGAAGTTGGTAATTGGGGGAAAAATATGCTATGTTGCATGTCCAGTGGCCCATTCCCGCATGTAGTCCGCTTCGCCGCATAACACTCTTGTAGTGCGGCGAAGCTAACGCTTGTGTAATGCAGCGAAGCTAGCACCCGTGTAATGCGGCGAAGCTAACACCCTTGTAGTGCGGCGAAGTTACTTCAGGTTTGTGTTGCGCAATTCTCTGTTGGATTGTTCCCCAGGACTTAGGAATGACTCTGTGGCAGTACACTGGTCCTGCAATAAATCTTTTTGTCCATGTTTAGCGGAACATTTCTCCATAATTTGACGTGGTATTAGTAAAGAAAAAATGGCAGATCCCACGTGCAGTGGGAATCAAGGAAATGCGAAGCACGCATCAGGAACGTAAAATCGATTTGCACTGTTGTCTCGCTATACCGAGTTTGGTGCATATGAAGTTAACGAAACAGCCACAAGAGCACCAAGACTGTGGCATGTAAACCATGCCGCTCATACACGCATGTCATGATTCTAACGTTATGACTTGTCATTTACGTTCGTCATGCAGTCGTGTTGTGCCATAGCAATTTTGGTATACATCCCTTTAAGGAAACGAGTAGCATGCCGCTAATGACATGCATGTCACGATTTTCACGTTATGACCTGTCATTTATGATCGTCATGCAGTCATGTTGTGCCAAACCAATTTTCATATAGGCTCCGTGCAGTCGAGTTTTCCATGTGCGACATCAGCGCCAGAATGCACTGCCTGGCGGAGAGAAGAAGCAAAATTGGGCAGACTGTGACAGGGAAATACGCGAACGCGATGCGCGTCTCCAACTCTATAGCAGCAGCGACCGCCCGTCCCACCTTCTTTCGTTTTGCTTCCTTTGAGACGAGCGCTCCAAACCTGCAGCAAACTGTTCCAAAGGGCGACGCCGCGAGCGTTCGTGTGGTTCGAAGCACGCCCGGAAAGCAGCGAAGAAACGCGCGCGTCGCTGTCGCCTCGGTTTCCACCGTGCGCGACTGAGCCGTCCGCCGAGAGCTACGTAGCGCCCTCTGGTCAGTAGACGGAGCCCATACATCCCATTAACGAAACAGCAGTATAACGCCAGGACCATGGCATGTAAATCATGCCGGTCATGACACGCGTCATGATTCTAATGTTATGACCTGTCATTTACTTTCGTCATGCTGTCATCTTGTGGCATGCCAATTTTCGTATACATCCCGTTAACGAAACGCGTGGCATGTAAATCATGTCGCCCATGACATGCATATCATGATTTTCATGTTATGACCTATCATTTACGTTCGTCATGCAGTCATATTGTTGCATACCAATTTTCGTATACATCCCATTAACGAAACGGCCAGGAGAGCACCAAGACCGTCGCATGTAAATCATGTCGTTCATGACATGCATGTCATGATTTTCCTGTTATGACCTGTCATTTATGTTCGCCATGCAGTCATATTGTGGCATACCAATTTTTGTATACATCCCATTAACGAGACGACCAGGAGAGCACCAAGACTGTGACATGTAAATCATGCCGCTCATGAAACGCATGTCATGATTTTCATGTTAGGACCTGCCATTTATGTTCGTCAAGCAGTCATGTTGTGCCATACCAATTTTCGCATACATCCCATTAGCGAAACGGCCAGGAGAGCACTAAGACTGTGGCATGTAAATCATGCCACTCATGACATTCATATCGTGATTTTCATGTTAGGACCTGCCATTTATGTTCGTCGGGCAGTCATGTTGTGCCACACCAATTTTCGCATACATCCCATTAGCGAAACGGCCAGGAGAGCACCAAGACCGTGGCATGTAAATCATGCCGCTCATGGACATGCATATCATGATTTTCATGTTATGACCTGTCATTTATGTTCGTCATGTAGTCATGATGTGGCATACCAATTTTTGTGAACATCCGATTAGCGAAACGGCCAGGAGAGCACAAAATCGTAGGCGGCTAGATAGATAGATAGATAGATAGATACGCTCAAGCTCGCCGAAGTTCGCTAAGAAATGCTTTGCATTTACTATTCGAAAAATATTCGAATTCGCTTCGCACTCAATATTTTGCTATTCACACAGCTCTACTTTCATGGATTTGATGGTTTAAAAAAAAGCTAGAACTGCTAAACTGATGTCGCGCGGTCTTGGCAGTGGTCATTTCGCAGCAGGGGTCCTTGGTTTGAAAATGTGTGCTTTAAATTTTCGTTGGGAAGAGGCCTCTTGGCAACTGGCGTTTTCCACAAGGTCTGAGTACCTTTTTACCATTGACTATGGGACGGTATAGCTTAACCGTGACATCGCACACTCTATATTTCTCACTCAATCTTCTCTTATTCCTGTGCGGAAGATTCTGCCGTCTTTTGTACTCGGGTGGGTTTTTTTGGTGGGGGAAGAAAGTGGGGGCAGAAAAAGTACGTCACTGGCCTGGTTGGCTCATAATGAAAAAAATGGACATCGCTCTCTATAGGAATCAGTATAGCGTGAAAGTAAAACCTGCTTTTGGGAAGCTGTAGAATGCGTAAGCGGCAACCTGGCGAATCGAGGGGCTGGAGATGGGTTTGGCACTCTGGACGTGTGAACCTGTTGCAAGTTGACATCAGCAGCACCCCCATTTTGCACGGGTATCCTTGACGGTTACAGTAAAACCTCGTTATAACGAAGTTGAAGGGGGAGCCATAATTACTTTGTTATAGCCATTAGTTCATTATATGGTAGAACCTCATTATAACGAACCCAGATATAACGAACTATCGGATATAACGAAGTAATCGCAATTCCCCTTGAAATCCCCATAGATGAAATTGATATTGGTTATAACGAACTAATGGTTATAACAAGGTAATTGCCACTCCGCCTTCAACTTCGTTATAATGAGGCCAATACTGTAGCCAATATCTATTTCATTTATGGGGATTTCAAGGGGAATTGTGATTGCTTTGTTATATCCAAAAGTTCACTATGATCCCTTTGGGATTGGCAGTATTTACAAATAAATAAATAAATATCCGGGTTCATTATAACGAGGTTATACTGTATACGCAAGCGAAAGTTCTCAAGCGACTCGCATTGCTCGGGAGACGCTGAATTGCACGTGCGAGAGCCCTGCGCAAACCTGCCACAAACAAGGAGCAATGGTGAAACTTTGTAAGCGAAACCGAACGGGTTCTCAGCAGATCGTTTTGTGAACACAGTCCGCCGTGGTGATAGGTGCATGATTTGCTTGTTGATGGCCATCTTTGCTTTTCTGGAGCAGAGCACGTCACAACGCAACCAGTGGTCTTCAGTGCCAAACTGAAGGGTGCCAGAAGCGAATCGAATATCGAAGAATTTGACATGTACTGTTCGGATGTTAAGCAACTGTTTTTACATTTAACAAAGTCACGTTTACATTCCAACATTAATTATCTGAAAATTAAATCTAGACATGTAGCATCAGCTAAATATAAGCGTGTCCTTTGCAAAGAACTCTTCAAAGCATGTGAATGACCAACTCTGGATACGCATCGCTATTCGCTCTTGTATGTTTTATGCCTACCCTATGCCGTGGGGATGGAATTATCGCATTTTCGCACTGATTCTGTCTTTCAAAAATGTAGCTGACAATGACAAACGTTAACGTTAACGGATAATGGCCGGTCGATTTGAAGACTGAATAAAAGATAATGTTTGACTCGACATTCGACATTCCCAAATAATCGCACATCTTCGCCAAACATTCTGTGATTTCATTCCTATGATTATTCGACGTACTGAATCATATCGGTCCTAAATTTGTATTCACGACCATGCCTGACGAGATCTCTGGGTTAGCAGCCCAGCTTTTACACAGCTACGTTCCTGGAGAACCCAGAAGGCGCATGTTGTACGTCCTCAGAATATTCAGCTGAAATTGACACTTTACACAAACCTCGCACTAGTCTAAGAATAAAAATCATACTATTCTTGAATAGCACTCAGAACCATGCATAGGCGCATTGACCCATATAGGAGGCTATGATTGTCCATATGAGCGTTTCATCATAAGAGTCATCACTTAAAGTGCAGAGGAGAATCCTCGCTGCTTGCCCTGTGAATCATCGTTCAGTTACTTTCGCAAAAAGGGGAAGAGCTAATAATAAACTTTTGCGCTTGCTCAGCAGCCACGCCTCCCCCCCCCCCCCTCTTAACTACTAATTAAGTACGATTGACTTCGATCATTTTCATTTTCTTACTGCCACTGACAGTTAATGTGTCACAGTCAGTTACAATTAACACGCCATTTGCATAGCAACCGTATCAGTCAATTTTTTTTTGCAGTTCAACTACGCACAAAGATGTCGATCTCTCTCATAACAGCTAACATGGTGATGGGCCAGTTGGTATGCGTTCATATTTACAATAGTGCGAAGACAAAACAGGCGCTGACTAAAATTTGCTGCGTGCGGCATATCCGCACATCAACTATACATCAACTGCAGTGTGCGGGAGGTCTGCCGCAATCTTTTTTTTTTTTCACTTAACAATGGTGCTGGCGAACAGATCAGAATATATTGAAGTCAAGCTTGTAATTGGGTAGTGAAAGCATAACTTTTATTTTCGTCATAAAGATGAGCGCAAGAGTTGAGCGATTAGTACGGAAGTTAATGCGACAGACATATCGGTAAAATAGTTCCTTTATCAAAAACAGCGAAGTGTGAATCCTTTGTAGGCCAATGTTGTTATCATCAGAACGAACTCGTGAAAAGCATGTAACAAATAAGAATGCTTAAATTTAAACTTGTGAACTTTGCATATCCGACGGTAACTTGCCATATTACGTGCGTACCACTGTGACTGATTCAGCATGTTTCAGTGTAGCTTTCCTTGACCCTGCAGGAGTGCACCAATACGAACGTTACTTATTATGTGCCCATCAGCGCACCGTATGGCAATCACTTATCTGCAGTGAAACTGACGTCACTCCGAGACAAGCGCTATAGCTACGCGTATCAAGCGTCACAAGCGTCACAGGAAGGAAATAGCGGAGATGGAAAGGCAGGGAGGTTAACCCAGTGCAGGACAATTATTCTCAATTAAAGCGGCTGCAGAAATCAGCGTTCCTCTCCGATAGACACTACTGTACTACAGTACGCTACCAAACTTGCACAAGGGAAAAGGGTATTGAAAGTTCGACTAGTTGGAGAGAAAAAAAAAATTATATTAAAGTTAGGGAGACTGGTTGTCGACGCGCCCGATAAGCTCATACACGTTGGCGGCGATGACGACAGAATGTGAGTAGGGCTAGGGCGCCCACCTGCACCATTAAGGTATCGCAGGTAATTGACGACGACGACAGCAAGAACAGTAGCAATTTAATAATAGTTGTGATCGAAAATGCGACCACCGCAACCGGGCTTGAACCTGCGTGGTTTGTGTCATCAGCCAAGCACCATAACCGTGCACCATGCTTGTCATAATGTTATATGGCCAAATACCCAAAACTATACATAGAAAATCACCACAAGTGACTATGCACAATCATTACTACAACTACTGATGCAATGTAGTATGTACCTTTATTTACGATATGCACGTGTGGTCCGTTGCTGCGAGTCGTACTACAGCAAGTTTGCCCGTGTGTCTGCTTGTGTGACGTGATTGTGTTTGTTTTGTTTTGTGTGGTTTTACGTCCCAAAACCAGCTCTGATTATGAGAGACGCCGTAGTGGAGGGCTACAGAAATTTCGACCACCTAGGGTTCTTTAACGTGCACTGACATCGCACAGCACACGGGCGTCAACATTTCGCTTCCGCGTGATTATGTAGAAGACTATAAAAAGATTTCAACTGTGAATGCAGCCCGTTGAGACAATAAACTGAAAAAAAAAAGCTATTCCAATCAGCTCGCGAATTTCTTGATACGTTCAAGCGCACACGTAAATTTTGACGATGTGAAATATACTGATCGGTTTTCAATGATTCGCTCGGTTCGTACTGCTACAGGAACGTTTATTTTACAATATTTACAACTGGCTAGATGGTCGATGTTCCTTCGTTTCTCGATCGTCTCTGAACAAGTTTTCTTCCTCGCTTGCGGCCGCTCTCTCTCCCTCTCTCTCTTCCCGTCGAGGTGCGACACCGTCCTTGACTCGGTGGGACGCGCGTGTGTGTGTGTGTGTGTGTGTGTGTGTGTGTGTGTGTGTGTGTGTGTGTGTGCGTGTGCTCCGAACTCCCTCCTTCCTTCCTATTCTTTCATATCCCCTTCCCCTTGAGTGTACCGGTTGAGGTGTCCTCTCCGGAGAGACAGTTATCGTGCACTCCCCTCCCCCTTCCCACCTTTCCACAACAATAAAGAATCTCTTCTTGAAGCGATGCGTCCGAAACGATTTTTATGCCCCCCTCGTCGACGGAGACCCCTCAGGCGATGCAGCTGCTCGTAGCCTTCTTGGGGGGAAACCGCCAAGTTTCGGGGCGGGACCCCTCGTTCCGTGCGTAGGAAACGGAATACACACACGAGTGTCCGAGTTAAGCCGTCCCATCCGCACGGGAAGGGCGCCTCAGAACCCCGCACAGCCTTTCTTTGCCCCGTTGAACATAATCTCTCCCATAGCGCGGTCAGTCAGAGCAGCTCGGCGTCAGGTGTTCGTTCTGTTAACAATTCCTAAAATGATATTTCCCATTTATATTTCTTGTTTGTGTCGATGCCCAAATAGTGAAACTTGAGAAGGACGGGCGAAGAAAATGTTCCGCTAAGAGACCATCACATAAACAATGAAAAGCAATATATAACTAAACTTCAAAATATTCGCGCTCAAAATCAGCTGGCACTTTTGGCCAGCTTCACTGGATGTTCAGCAAGGTTTATCATTCATTATTTTCGTGAGACGTCCGTAATAGCTAGGAACGTAAAAAAACTGACAAAAAAAAAGAGAAAAGGATATACGATGTGGGGAGGGCGGGGGGTGGGGGCAACGTCTTAAGTTAATTGCAATGTATCTTATTATTATTATTATTATTATTATTATTATTATTATATTTCCTCTCAATCAAGAAGGCAAAAAATTGCACAAAAAGTAATTCTGCCTGAACGCGTGTCTGTACATGAGCATGCATTTGTTCGACGAAGTTGAATATATCAAAGACTGGTTCAGCGCGTTGGCCGCAACTGTTGTTCCGACGTGCTGCCATCGTGCCTTGCCGGCGAATCGGCGTCTGGTCTGGAAGCGAGGTCGGGCGGACGCCCGTTGCCGACTTCCGACCGACGTGGCTGGCGGCCGATGTCAGGCAAACCTCTCGCGAACCTCCGCTGGCCGACACAGTCGGCTTCCGATCATTTCCCAAACGTCGGCCGGTCAGTCGGCCAGTGATTAAGTCGGCCAATGTTGCTTGGGTCTTTGATAAATGTGTTCTAATAGGTAAAAGCAAAGACAAGCGCACGAGGGAAATTATCGAAGCAGAGAAGATTGATAGATTAGCAAGTCACTGTGTCAGCACCCCTTCTGTACTTCTGTCAGAAAAGGAGATTGCATACCTGCGTCTGCGCTGATCCTGTACGGTTTTGACGTCACGGCTTGGTATATATGGAGTGTCAACGTGTCACAATAAAGTTGTTGGAAGTTAGCGCTGTGTGTGTCTACTCGTCCTAGTCCTTGTCTGTTTGCGCTTCAAGTGTCTACATTTAGCACTACATTTTTCTGTCATTTAATGTGGTATTTATCCAGAAATATTTGGACATTATGTGCAAATTTTTTATTTGGTTTCCACTTGAACAGTAATATTGGAATTCACACTCAAAATATTGCTATTTGTACCAACTCTAGTTGTCAGTCATAATAACTAAGATCAACGTTGTTTCCTGAGCAGTGCTGTGCGGTTCACACAGGGAACGGCATCAGAAAAACAATGTCAACGTCTTTGTTCCTCGTGTTAACCTTGCTCTGCTGTTCGAGAAGTGCGTAGTTCCAACCAGCCTCAACACAGCCCTTGACGGTGAAGAAGGTATTGGTCTGTTTTGAGAGGCGTGTGTAGAATCGAAATACTGTTACAACAGGCTCATGTAAACACTGAATGGTTCTCTTGTAACTGCAGTGAATTATATCCCACAAACGTCATCAAAAAGACAGATTTATTCTTCTCCGAATTTTCTGAAAGAAGATTGTCAGCTTCACTTGTTCTGTATGGAAGACAGCCTCCATCATTGCGAAGGCCGTTCACTTCATCAGCTGCCGTATGTTGCTGTGCTGATCCTGCTGATGCTGTCCTTGCCTTGAGAGTACTCTGAGCAGACTGATGAGTTAGAAGCTACTGAAGTTGGAATGTCTACGGCATAGGTTTCCCTACTCACCCCCTTGTTTTTCGAAAGGCACCCCCTGTATCTGCAACAATGTGTAACAAATTCCTGACAGCTACCACTTTACTTCAAACAGCAGCCCCCTTCGACATGCAGACACACCCCCTAATTTCGATTTCTGGGGAAACCTCCGGTCTACCGCACAGATGTCTGTGGCAAAGGATTGCTGACTGTCTCGCTGCTCTTATAATTTACTACATTGTACCCTAGTGTATGTTGTGCTGTCGGGATCCATTGTAAAGGAAGCTCAATCAATGAAAGAGACCTGCACAACACTGCAGTTTGTTGTGCTGTATCCAAATGTCTGTTGTAAGCAGGTCTGCCTTAACAATGTCATACTGTACTCGACTGCATTGGGGCAAATTTGGCATTGCCATTTTGTCCCGACATCACAGAAAATGAGCGAATGAAATTGTCTTGTGTATCTGCACATTGTGTGTGTTAATTTTTGCTGTACAGTAGAACCTCGTTATAACAAACCCGGATATAACGATCTACAGGATATAACGAGGCAATTGCAATTCCCCTTGAAATTCCCATATGTGACAAGGGTATTGGCTATAACGAACTAATGGTGATAACGAAGTAATTGCGGCTCCCCCTACAACTTTGTTATATCGAGGTTCTACATTCTAAGGTCACTGTTGACTGTAAAAAACAATGACACAGTGACTGAGGCATGACTGCACGCTTGTAGGGAGACGCCGTGTGCCCCGGTCGCCACCGTTGGGAGAGCCAACCCGGCGCCGTCGACGCCGGCGTCCCCTCATCGTCGACGAGGAGACACAGATAAGTGCGGAGGAGATGCGGCAGAACATTCAGGACAGCAGTGCCGAACCTCGTAGGAGGGTGTGTAGCCGGGCTCATTTCTTTCAAGGAATGCAGTGAAAACATTTGAAGGCAAAGCTTTTAAATGTGGTACAAGTGCCGACATTTTTTACCAGGAGCTGAGGGTGCGTATATACCGTACTTACACATCTGTGAGTTGACCCGTTTTGTTGAAATTTGAAATCCAAAGTAATGGGTTGACTTAAAATTGAAACCGAAACCATCCCGCCAGTGGGCTTTTTTTTTTTCTTTTGACTTGCGACTGGAAAGGGGGGGTGGGGGTCGACCAACATTCGTATCAACTTACAGTTGTGTCAGTACAGTAATCAAACGTCAGAAAAGTTTCCTATTCAGTTCTATCTGCACCAAATTTTTACTACTCGAACTGTTTGAAACCTGTAATAAATAGATCAAGTGTTCCATGCCCCATGAAAATTGGCCCATTCTTGCTGCATAACGCGTGCATCTGCGGCAATGTTAACTCAAGCGTCTGTGCAGTTCTCTGTGGTTGTTTGGGACTCTGCTGTCCTTTTACCGGTAGCGTAAGCTGTTATTGGCTCGTTAAAAGTGACCGAAATTGCAGCAGCAGAATCTGTCTTCTGCCACTGGGCTTCATTCTCTGCACAGGCCTGGTTCATTTTTTTTTTCTAGGAAGGACCATGTGGTAGTATACCAGTTGTGCAATAAACTTGTTGGTCTTTTTTGTGCCCATGTTTAGCGCTACAGTTAACAACAGGGAATCATTGGAAAGATTTTCTATTAGCACTGAAACATCGAGTTTGCTCTGCCCCCCGAAATATTGCTATTACGCTGCCCCCTTAACGTTGTGACCATATCTATCTGCCTATTTTGCGGATACATTCACTCATCTATACAGTAGACCGAAATGAAGAATTTCTAGGAAAAGCTTTTGTTATATTTGTAATTTAACGAAAGCTTCATCTTGCTGCCTGATCACGAATGCACACTATGTCATCGTGGAGGTCAATCCACTGAATTATGGCAACTGTTGGTGCAGATGAGTTGAAGGCCTGGGTGCGGCTGAGATGTGCGAGAGTATGCTTGCTTTGCTGTCCCTTCCTTCTCACATCCCATTTCCACCACTCTATGCTATGCTATGAAATGCACCCACCTCTATGTAGTGATGGGCTGAGGGCATGAACGCAAGAAAGGCGTTCGCGCTCAAATGCCATGCATCTCATAGAAGTGCATGTGCACATGTTTTAATGATCGTTATAGTTTTCTGCTGAAACGCTCGGCCTCATTATGGCAGTTTCATTACGAAAGCTCAGTCCAAGTGTTGTATCTTCTCTGTCTTCATCTGTTTTTAACTGTGTAACCACGCTGATACTGCATCACCGACTCGCCTAGCGCTCGGCTTAAAGAGCTTCACTCCTAAGAAAAAAAAAAGACATGAGCTGAATCTTCGTGACATTACACTGCCCATCACGTCACAGCCAGACACTCAAATTCCTTTTCCTTTAGTAAGGGAAACAGACAGCGTGCCAACACAAATGTCATCCTGCTTTAGGCACTGAAGGTGATGCGTCATATTACCTGCTGTCCCTGATGCCACGAGAGGTTTTGGAAACACAAGTGTCTCTTGGCACAAAACTCTGGGATTTATACACCCCCCCCCCCCTCAACACCTCCCCATTTGGATCCTCACACACTCCCAAAAATTCTTCTGATAACCAATGACTTGGTATCCACCCCCCTCCCATGGGCAGCAACCCCCGAAAATCGAAATTCTGGATTAAAAAAACCTGTCAGAACTTTCGGCAATCCTCATTCCCACTTGGATACGGAGGAGGCAAATAAACTCCAAAAATTGGAAATGGATGTGTTCTTACATTCGATGAAACTGCACGCAATACACTCAACGCCGTTTTCATCCCGTGTTCAAGTTGGGCAAGTGAGCACAGCCAGCTTCCTCTTTCCCCCTTTCCCTAAATGAGGCTTATTTATATGCACTTCTAACATGTGACGTATGAGTTGGTCGCGGTATGTTGGAACAATAGCGCAGTTTTTAAGATCAAACTGGCAGCCGCAATCCTTGCAGCATTGCGACCTTTAATTTGTCGACAAGCTAGCCGTCTATTGCCCTCACAAAAAACGAATTTGAGTGTCTGGCTGTGATGCGATAGGGTGCGTCACATCACGTGGAAGGTTCTGCTCATGTCTGCCTGTTTTTTTTTTCTTTTTTTCTGTACGTAGATGTTTCCCCTGGAGTTTCATTATGAAAGCTTAGTTGAAGTTATTCTGTTGTGTCTTCTTCTCTGTCCTTGGGTGTTTTTCGCTGTTTAACCACACCGACATTGCATTACCGACTTACCCAACTTCCACTGTATCGTTGCCGCATGAGCATTTCTAGAGTTTTGAAATCTTTTACTCGTTGCAGGATATCTCGCACAGGACGTTGCCCGGACTGCAGAGCGTCGAGATGCTGTTCCGACAGCCAGGCCGCAGTACGTATGTTCTTTCTGCACTCGGACGCGGTATGCGTGTTCTTCTGCAGTGATGGGACTGCCGATACACATCCGTGCTACAAAATGAGAGAAACTGCTCCAAAATGTGGCCTCTGAGATTTTGATTCTGTGTCACTCGCAAACTTGGAGATTGTGTACTGGTGCTGAAACGCCATTGGCTGAGCCGGCGGGACACGTGGTGTTGTTTTGACCAACCGGGGGGATGTTTATTATAACGGTTTCAAAAGTGGATTCGCGGTCGCGTCAGGCGAAATATTGATTCTGGCCAATCGTGTGAGGACGAGTGAGCCGGTCCATTTTTGGAATTAAATGAGACTTTCTGGTGGGCGAGTTGGTACACACTTGGAATTAAAGATGACTTGCGCGTAAGCTCGACGAGGACACAGACAAGAGACATTGCGTTTGTCCATGTCTCTTTTCCGTGTCCTCGTCAAGTTTGCGCACAAGTCGTCTTTGATTCCATTTCTGCAACCGTTATAAGATTTTGCCATGGCTGTAAGTGCATGCATTCCAAACGTACCAGTGGATTTACCTTGTGCTCCCGGTAAAGCTAATGCACGTTTGCAAGATGCGAGGCTCCGATGTAACTAAGACGGCTTTCTGTCCGACTGTTCTCGCGGAGTAGACGGTCCGATGATTTTTTTGTTTTGCTCATCACTGCATTTGACAGTTGCACGACCATACAGAGAATTTTTTTTAATACAATGGATGCTAAAGTGACGTTGGCTCCTGCGACATTCCCTGTTCTCCATCGTGTTTAGCGATCTGTTCATCAATTCAAGCCTCCATCTTTCCCTGAGTGTCTCTTCAAGTTAGGATTATGCATATTAGTAGACCATTGCGGCGAGGTCCACGTATATTCGAGCAATCTGCCCAGCTGCCGTCTTGCTTGGATGGCAAAGTAGTCTGCGCCGTTTTTGTCTTTGGATGTCGTCCTCGCGAAGCTGCCTATTTTGCCATCTACGCGAGAAATCGAGTGGGACATAAAACGGCCGCCGGCCACGTACCTGTCGATTTAGTTGTTTACCTCAGGTGCTGGAACATTCACCTTTACAAAGAGATGAAGGAGAGAAAGAAATAAACAAACGTCTCGGGTCATCAGAAGGGAAAAGTGGAGACCTGCTTGCTTTCGACCCATAGTGTCACCTTGGTGGTCTAGTGGCTATGGTACTCGGCTGCTGATCCGAAGGTCGCGGGATTGAATCCCGGCCGCGACAGCTGCGTTTCGATGGAGGCAAAATGTTGAGGCCCGTGTACTGTGAGACCATGTCAGTGCACCTTAAAGAACCCCAGGCGGTCGAAATTTCCGGAGCCCTCCACTGCGGCATCTCTCGTAATCATAGTACGGATGTTATAGCCCACAAATCAATCAATCAATCAAACCCACTGCTACGTGAGAGTGACATTTAATTTGACGCCCAGCTCCACTGCTTAGTCAGACTTCACAAGCGTGGGACTGTCTGTAGTATGTGGGGGCACCAGTGCTTTTATTTAGTACGGCAGCATGAAAAATGTCTAAAATTCGTGTCTATACTCCTTCGGATCAATCTTGGCATGTCATTGGACTCGATAAAAAATTATTATAACAAACCTTGACAAAAGATCACATTGTGCTCGTCTGCAGAACTGCTCTCTAGCCGCCTGTTGCGGCCTTGGCAGCGGATCCAGACATTGCCCGAGCCAGACGACACCGAGCCGCTCTTCGCTGCTGCACAGCCGAGTGAGTTGTTTGGGCCCGTTTAGCTATAAGGAACGTGGAAGGCTCGTTTTAAGACTGCAGTGCTGTAAAATGATAATTAACTAGGTAAAAAATTAGATAATTAGGTGATTGAATGGAATAATCTGGCACTGTACATCTCCACTGAAACTTCACATACAAAAGCTTCAAGAGCTGCTGCACTCAGGCTGACCTTTGCTTACCCTTGCTGTCTTTTTTTTTTCCGTCTTCGTGTTTGTCGTCATATTTTTTGTTCTTCGCGATTTATTTTTTTCAGAGACTGTTTGGTTGCATTCCCACATATTTTTGTTTGACTCATGCATTTTGTTTCTGTCATGCGGCATTTGACATTGCATGATTAGTAGTAATTAGCACTTCACTATTTCTTAGTTGTTCTTGATGTGCATGCATTAATTGTAAAACACTTATATTTTGTTTTGCTCTTTTGCTATGTTTCTCTTTTATTTCTATTGTGTTTAAGTTTACTTGCTTATCTATTGCTTATTATTACGTGCATTATATCAGTTACTACTTATTGTGCTAATTATCACATTATATTTGTACTAAACATTTCCCCTATGTAGTACTATCAATGAGGGGGCCTTTAGTGGTACAGCGAAATCTCTATAATTCGAACCTCACCGATTCGAATTTTTGAGTAATTTGAGACAACAGCCTCTGTCCGGCATGCATAAATGCTCAAGGTTGTCCAAGGGATTAACTTTGGTATCACTGACATTAAGTTAAATGATCTGTGTACATGCCACAAAACCGCAGTTATTCGCCGTAACCTAACCAGGCACGTTCGATGAACTCGCATAAAGGGGGCAGCTATGAGCGGCGGCAGTGTGATAGACGCACTTTATGAGCTTTTCGAGCAATCGGCTAAAGTGCAGTTTCAGACAGCGATAGTCATTCTGACTCTAGGGTGTGGGCCGAAGTGGAAGTGCCTGTCACATTGCTTGTGAAAGATTAGTGCAGCTGCCTTGCATGGAATCAAGATACGGTGCCCTCGTTTAGACAAGATAATCGCTTAGACAAGATAAGAACACTAAATGCACAGAGCCAGCAGGATGGCACATGTGCTGTCGAGTTGCGCACCTATAGCATGAATTTATTTAATTTATTTAACTACTCAAGCAGAGAGCACCAATCACGTTTCAGTAGCATCAAAAAAAGATAATTAATTGTTGGTTAACTTGTTTTTAAACAAGAAATGATTATTACAGAGGTGTTGCCACACCATGTGACATCACGTGCAGCCTTTAGATGGCCGCTTTTTTAGTTTGAATTCTATTTAATTTGAACTCGGTAGACATTCCCGTGAAATTCAAATTAACGAAATTTTACTGTATTTTTGAAACGAATAAAGATCGAACAGGATACTGGAAAATCTTGAACACGTGAGTGATTACGACATGCACTGTAACAAAAAGAAAATACGAGTCGATTCGCACTCAAGCAGTAATACAGTAAAACCTTGTTATAATGAAGTTGAAGGGGGAGCCGTAATAACTTCGTTATAACCATTAGTTTGTTACGGCCTTCCATTATTAGCTTATGTTTTGGTGGTGTTAACTGCCGAGTTCTGAGTGATCGAGCGTTGTTCAAAGAAAGTCCAGCCACCCCCTGTAGTGCTCCGTGTCTCAAGTCGTGCAAGTCGGGATGTGTTTCTTGCTGTGCTTGCTCGGTCAGTTATCGTGAGGGCTGATGGACGTTGATCAATGAGGGAACAGGTGCATGAGAGCTGCGTTTCATACTTACATTTGCACAATTAGAGGTGAGAAGTGTTTTTGCAAAATGTGTGGTTGTGTTTTGGTAGTATTTGGTGGGCTGACTAAATATCAGGGGTGCGCAAATTGTGCGGGTAAATACGGTAAACACGCTCTGAAGACGGAACGTAAGAGCGCTATCGAGCGATCGCGGACCCGACGCGACCGGCCGACCGGCCGTACGCGCAATCACAAACCACGCACGGAGTGCCGGAACAGGATGCGGTGATCGCAGTGACGGAATGACTTGCCTCCAAAATTGGTGCGTCACGCTTTAAGTAAGCCTCGATGACCACAGTCTTGATTGCGATCTCTGAGGCGATACTTTCTCTCGTCGGGGCGCTGGAGGCTATAATGGCGGCCGATTCACTGCGCTTGACAGCCATGCGCGGAGTCTGAATTATCGACTTTAGAGCTAGAAACCGTCCAAAATATCGGTCGTCTTAACACAGTAAATCTATGGGGGCTCTGGCGGTACCGCGCGGCCAAATTGTCAGTCGGCGACCTAGATGGTTTGCCTTGCTGACATAAACTGTTTGAGGTCAAAGCGGCCCTATTCTCATTCAATTTCGGAGCTTTCCTCACTCTTGCGTTTTCCCGGCTGTTACGTTTTTTTGCCCTGGTTCGCTGAAAAACGTATGAACGGGGTTCCACTGTAATTGTTGGTTAACTTGTTTTTAAACAAGAAATGATTATTACAGAGGTGTTGCCACACCGTGTAACATCACACGCAGCTTTTAGATGGTCGCTTTTTTAGTTTGAATTCTATTCAATTCGAACTCGGTAGGCATTCCCGTGAAATTCAAATTAACGAAATTTTACTATATTTTTGAAATGAATAAAGATTGAACAGAGTACTAGAAAATTTTGAACTTGTGAGTTATGTTATTAGCTTATGTTTTGGTGGTGTTAACTGCCGTGTTCTGACTGATCGAATGTCGTTCAAAGAAAGTCCAGCCACCCCCTGCAGTGCTGTGTGTCTCAAGTCGTGCAAGTCGGGATGCTTCTTGCTGCGCTTGCTCAGTGAGTTATCGTGAGGGCTCTTTGATGTTGATTAATGCAGGAACACGTGCATAAAAGCTGCATTCCATATTTACATTTGCGCAATTATTGACACCTATTGGTCTATTAGTCTATTGGTTTTGTATTTGTCTATTGGAACTATATTGGTGTATTGGTTTTGTATTTGCCTATTGGAGCTATATTGGTGTATTGGTTCTGTATTTGCTATTGGAGCTATATTGGTGTATTGGTTCTGTATTTGCCTATTGGAGCAATACAGATGCATTGGTTCTGTATTGGCCTGCAGGTGCCTTAATCGGTGCCCACAGTCACACAGAAGGGCGACTGTGTGGAAAACACCCCTGGAACGATAAAGCGAACAGAAATGAGCGATGCACAAATATATATTTTCAACATCACTGTTACAAGAAACTACCACTTTTGTCCTCGATTTTGTCTTCAAATTTCCAGGAGACTATTTTTCTGGGTGAGGTATATCTCAGCGGGACCTCTTCAGGGTTGTTACAGTTGTACTCTAGGTAGTGCCTGAAAAATGCTTTAAAAAAATAGACATAAAGGTCACAAAAGTGAAGCATTTCTTTTGCTGCATAGAAACTTGCATTGCTACAGTATAATTAATCTGCACCTTTTGCAAATTGCGAGAGCTGTCAATTATGGCAGAACATTGCATGCAATAATATGCTTGTGGCATGGAGCATACCTTGAGAGTGTCATACATGGCAGGATCCACAAGTCATTTGTCCTTGTCCTATTCAATACTGTGTCCATAATGGTTTTGTCGATGAGGCTTGCACTTGAAAATGTCTGCCCAGCAGGCTCATGAACAAAAGTTGACATTAGTGGTGCTGCATCAATGTTCACATGAAGATTTCTGTAGCCACATGCCATCACTTGGGAAAACCTGAATAGGCAACATAACCATAGTAATGATGTAAAAATTCTGTTAAAATTTTACTATAACAGGTGGTTATGCTAAGCAACACTATTTACTTTTTGGTGATTAGGTTATGTAACAGCAATCACTAGACTGCACCCTAATGCAGTGAGCCAGTGAAACAGTTTCATTGGCCTGCAACATTCAACAAGTTACAGAAAAAAAAAGAGTACTAGATATGCACAGGTTGAGGTTACTATCAATGCTAATGTTTGAGATACTTTAACTGAATACTGTAAAGAATATTATTGTAGGAAGCTGCAAATTAAAAAAAAAGCAGTCTCAGCTGTGCAGATGCATAGTCAGATTGTGCATGTCAAATTATTCACAAACAAGAATTGTAGAGGGGCAATTGTTTTTTGTCACTCGTATTATAATACGAATGCAATTCAAATGGAGCGCACCTTCGAAGAACACTCACTTAATGCACATTAAACGCTGGGCATAACAGTATACTGTACAGCCATGCCGGTGCCAATCTGTTGTGCGGCACGATCTTGCTTTTTTGACTAGAAGCCCGCGCTTCTAAATTCCGATATCTCGAGTTTGTTCCTGATCCATTTAGGTTAAAAAAAAAAAGGAACTGCGTTAGTCTAAAGAGCCAAATAGAAAAATATATCACTGGCTAGAATAAACATTTCTCCATCGTTACTCAGTCTTTCGGGGCTCTTACCGCTTACGCAACAGCATCTGCTTCACATTATATATTGCTGCTCAAGACACAAGTTTTGCACAGCGTGCAGTGGCTTTTTCTGAGGCTCCAAAATAGTCATGGGAGCCGAGACTCAGGCATTTAGAACACACACATGCTCTTGTACATCGCCTGAAGAAAGCCTTGTTGTCAGTGCAACGATCCATGGTATCAACATTCAAGCAATGACATCGTGTTGCAGTATATTTCTACGTACGGAATACAGAGAGCTTGCACTGAAACATAAGCGGTATAATTACCTTCAAATGGTCGCACCGTCACAGAGGAAAGCAGTGAAGATCACACAATGGATCCGAAAAATCCGTGTTGTCACGGGCGGAAAAACAGTTGCCACGCGGTGACTTGAAGTCGTAAATTCTTCCGCGGGTGAGAATGATGAACACAATCATCTTAAATTAAGTTACGAAGACGATTTTCCCTGATTCCACACTAAAAGACCCCATCACACGTCGCGCGCCAGCACTCTTACAACCAGCGGCCATGGCGGCTATGGCTTGACTTCTTTTGGCTTACCTAATGTACTACCACGTGTGCCCGAAAAACTTCGTTATTTTTCGACACGGCTTTTCGACACTTTTGCCTAACTAAGCTTTCAAATGAACGTATCATTTACACGAGGTATGCACCTCTATTTTTATTTTATGTTTTTATGTATTTTATTAGTTTTCTGCTTTAATATCTGTTTTGAGCGTGGTGAGATTGAATACGCAAATAATGATGGCCGCCAAGCAACGGTCGGGCTCGCTCGCGCGAGGAGGCTTGTTGGTGATCGGGTAGTCTGGGCGCGTGTGCAACCTCGGGCGTAGCCTTTGGTTATCGTCTCCTGTGAACTGTAGTAGTGTACCAGTGGTAGCTTAGATTTCGCCATGTATGCCAGATCTACGGCATCGTTTTCTATCTTTGTCGTTTCATTGTAACGCAAACAACTGAGCCACAATATATGAAGCACAATTCTATTAATTGGGTAATGAGGCACGCTTCGCCTGCGTGTTTTCCACCGAGGTGAACGCTGTAAAAAAGATTGATGTAAGTTCTTTTTATTTCAGGTACCCGCTGGGCTTAGCGGCTAGGGGGTTTGGCTTGCGAAGATCGAAGAGTCGCGACATTGATTCCCGAACCACTGGCGACCGCGTCGTTGCTGGGGGCAGAATATGTGAACCCCAAATCCATCAGAATAAAACCGGAAGCTCTACATTTTAATTTAAGCCAAATCAATGGCTGGCAGCTTTTATTATTACTTTTATTGTTCCGTAGTTTGTACGCATTATATACTCTTCGTACATATTAGATTGTGCAATCACTAATAATTCCCAAAACCCTAGCAACACCTACTCTTTCTCGAAAAGAAGAAAAAGAGTTCGTGCAACCATTGCTCCAATTATCCTGGGTTATCAGTGACTAAAAGTGTCAGTTGCCGCTCCTTAGATTTATGATCATGCAGGATACCAGCTTTTTGTGCTACAAATAGCCAATCAATACACCCTCTATTGGAACGTCTTCAAGCCGCGGATCAAGTTAGAGGTTGAGGAAGATGTTTTTGCAAATGTGTAGCGTTGGTTTCCTGAGTAGCGAGTGGTGTGGCGTTAACGGTAGTGAACGGCGATCAGATTTATGAGATTAAAGAGAAGCGTGATTATCGAGCGACTTGCAATTGTGGCCTGTCACAGGGGCTGGCCTGAGGTCAAATGCGTCCCAGAGCCGCCGGCGGAGTGAGTTCACTTTCAGGATTGTTTGTGGAACCACGGTAAATCCAGCTGTTTGCCGTCTTCAGGGCGTGGATAGAACGAGCAAATATGTATGTTCTTACAAAATGTGTGGTTGGTGTCTCGGTAGGATTTGGGGGCTCAACGTGTGGGTGCTGACATGAATCCATCCTGAGATGAAGGTGGGGCAACTCATTTGAGCGGATGTGTGTCGGTCTGAAGTTGTACATTTGAAATAGGCGTCCTGCTGGGAGCAGAGCAGGGGTCCTTATAGTCTAGCTTAGGGTTGGTTCAGGGTGCTATCTTTGGCCATTTTTTAGCTCGTTGTTATGCTGTGAAGCATACCCAGTGTGCGAAAGGGGGCTTTTAGCCATTCCTCCCCCACACCCTACACCAACGCACGAGAGCTCTCCCTTATATTTAGCCCCTTTTTTTCAAATGCAACCGTGTTATAACAATTATTGGTTGTAGCAATGCAAGTTTCTTGGCACTACACAGCTGCGATAACAAGGTGTTAGGTCTTTCGTGCACACTTTTTAGCTTATTAAAAATTTTCACCCAGCATCTCGATATGGCTCATTCTGTTGCACAGGCGTGGTAGTGTACAGAAAACTACCTAAAACGCGGAGGTAACGTGCTACGCTTGCTACATTTCCAACCAAAAGCCAGAGGTGCCTGTTGTATACTGCAGATTTCCCTTGCACGTATTTCAAATTACAAAACAAAAAATTCTGTAAAAGATAATCAAAATTCTCTATAGATGTCAACACTCCATGCTGTCCAGAGATACCCTGTACAAAATTTCTTTAATGTCTGACAACTTTGAGTGCCTGAAAGATTGTACACAACATATAAAAACTGTCTGCATGTTGTGCACAAGCTTTCAGGCACTTAATATTGGCAAGTCTTTATGAAATTTTTAACAAACTATCTCCAGGTAGCATGGAATGTTGATGTTTATACAGAATTTTGATTACAGTAGAACCTCGATGATACGAGTTCGTAGGGAGCACGTAAAATATTCGTATCATCCCGATTTCGTACGAGCCAAAACAAGTTAAAGCTGATCATGAAGATGAACAAGAACTTTATTCGGGGTCAACTACTTCTTGCTGAAAAAGTCCGTGACATTTTTTTAACTTTTTTAACTTCGCTGTTCCTCAAGAAAGCCGCCTGAAAGGAATAAAACCGTGCTGCGGTATCTTCACTCACGCTGCCGGCGCTTACGGTGCGACGCAGTACATCGAGGGCGTCAAGGTTTTCCGACAGTGACGGTAGGAGATCACACTAACCGGCATCTTCACCATCACTCTCAGACTCGGTATCCTTTGCCTTGTCGACCAATTCTTCGATGAATCACAGCCCACAGATTGCTACGTTGTCGTCCGCGGTGACCAAGTCTTGCGCCGAAGCTCGAGTTTCGAGGTTCTCCCAACCCTCGGATGTTCAAATCAGCATTAGGCTCTTGGTTTTCTTGCTTCGTAGCCACATCCAATTCTGCAAAAAATCCACACTTGTGATAACAGTTCACGATCGTGTCCTGGGTCACATTATCCCAGGACATGGCCAAGAAATGCATGGCGAAGAAATGTAAAGCGTCAAGCAGGCTAATCCGCAAATTTTCATCCTTGCGCTAAATTTTCGCCATGAGCCTCCGCACAAGCAATCTCTTGAAATGGTGCTTCACATTTCGGATTATTCCCGCATCCAGCGGCTGTAGACGGCTCGTGGTGTTTGCGGGCAGGAACCTTACGGCAACATTGCTGAAGCTGCACTCTTTGGAATGGGCCGAACACTGGTCAACGAAACGCGAAATTTCCCTGTTTTTCTCTGCCATTTTCCGGTCCAAAGTCGTAAGGAACTCGTGGAAAAAATCTGCAGTCAAAAATCTGAGTCAGTCGTTCACATGAAGCGGTCATTTAGCGCATTCGTATCATCCGCAATGGCTGGGGAAACTGTTCCTATAACACCGAATGACGGTGCATTTAATACAACGTAGTTCGTCCAAAATAAAATTAAAATTCGTATCATCGCGAAATTCACATCAACTATATGTATTATAGAATTTTTGTTTTCTAATTTGAAATACATGCAAGGGAAATCTGCAGTACACAACAGGCACCTCTGGTTTTTTGTTGGAAATGTAGCAAGCGCAGCACGTTACCTCCGCGTTTTAGGTAGTTTTCTGTACACTCCCACCCCTTTGCAACAGAATGAGCCATATTGAGATGCTGGGTGAAAATTTTGAATAAGCTAAATAGTGTGCACAGAAGACCTACCGTATTTTCCGGTGTATAAGTCGCGGTTCTCCAAAATTTTCACTGGTGCGACTTATACAACGGTGCGACTTATATACGCAAAAACCATGGGCGCTGGCACGACTTACGCATCACATCTCCTTTATTGCTTTCACGAGTGTAAGAAATTCAGCGCAGTAGCATTTTAATAGAAATCAAATCCCATTTTAACACTGCGACCGCGGTGACAGATGTCGGGCACAGACAGCACAGCTATGGTATCGCAGTGGCGTCGGCGTGGCCTTCAAGATTCGGCCTCCAATATACGTAGCCTCCGTGACGGACAACTAGACGTACCACTAGGTTTTTTTTTTTAGATATTGTTAAGCTTGTGATAACGCAACAGTTAATAAGAAAAAGGCACATCTGCTTTTCTTTTATTGCTACAAAGTGACACCACATCTACCTCTGAAATAAAAATAAGAGCTGTACGCCCCGCACACTACGTAGGCAATGCGATCTAGTCTAAATGTGACAGCCGCATCAGCATCGAAATGAGAAGATGCGCCTCCGCTCACGAGATCGTCTTCTGCTCGCCATTTTGCTTTTGTGTCCGTGCTGTCCAAGCTGTGATAGTGTGCTCGTCGGCATCACGGTACGCTTCGAGGTGAACGCGAGCTACGTGTTTTGTGACGGCGCCTAATACTTCGCGAAGAAGTTATACTGCGAAGTTCAAGTTGACGGCTGTTGCTTATGCGGCCGAGAACAGCAACCGGGCAGCAGGACGGCACTTCAGCATCAGCGACAAATTGGTTCGCGACTGGCGGAAGGCATCTGAAAAGATTCGGGCCACGAAAAGTACGACCGAGGCAAGAAAGCGCGATGGCCGGCACTGGAAGCTGATCTGCGGTCGTGGGGTTTTGGCACAACACGCAGAAGGTAGGGGCCTTTCTACTGTACAGGTGCATCTTAAGGCACACACACTCGCAAAGGAAATGGGTGCTGTTTGCTTCGTCGGCGGTCCCTCGTGGTGCTCAAGATTCATGAGGCGCAACAAGCTGGCGATTCGAGCTCGCACGACCGTGTGCCAAAAGCTGCCAGAAGACTTTGAGGAGAAGCTTCAAAACTTTAGGGCATTTTTCAACAACAAAGTTGAGAGCCATAATGTCCCTCACAGCCACATTATAAACATGGACGAAGTGCCCCTGACGTTTGATATACCGGTTGGAAGGACCGTTACGGAAAAGGGAGAGAAGACTGTGACGCTGAGAACGACGGGGCGCGAGAGGTCGCACTTCACTGTCGTCCTTGCCTGTTGCGCGGACGGAACGAAGTTGCCACCGATGGTTATATTTAAGAGGAAGACCATGCCCAAAGAGAGCTTTTCTCCAGGCATGGTCATCGAAACCAATAAAAAAGGCTGGATGGATGAGGAGATGACGGCCGTATGGCTTCAGAAGTGCTTCGCCAGGAGGCCCAATGGATTTTTCCGCTTCAAGAGGTGCATTTTGGTCATGGACAGCATGAGAGCACACATCACTGACTCGAGCCTAAAGAAAATCAAGGCGACGAACTGCACCCCGGTAGTAATACCTGGTGGAATGACCAAGATGGTACAGCCACTGGATATTGCCGTCAACCGGAGCTTTAAGTCTGTCTTGCGGCGCCTCTGGGAGGCCTGGATGACGGACGGTGTACACACCTACACCCCATCTGGGCACATGAGACCTGCTTCGTTTGGCGAGGTAGCCAGATGGATTCAGGAAGCCTGGGCTGCAGTTCCTGTGTCCACTATAACTGCCGGCTTCAGGAAAGCTGGCCTGAGTGAGTGTGCAGCTGAGTGCGATGCAGAAGCGGAATCGAACAGCGATTCAGAAACCGACGAGTGTGACGAAGCGATGCTGCCGGCTGAAGTGGCTCAACTCTTCGATAGTGCATCGGAAGATGAAGCATTCGACGGGTTTGAATGAAAAACTAATAAATGTTGCCTTTCTGCACCTATAAGGAGTGTTGGTTGAACTTGTTTCTGCTAGAATTTGGGGTGTAATATGGAAATTCTGTGCCCCGAATGGTAAGTACAGCGTTTCGCGGTAACTCGCACGCCGACCAAGTCAGAATAAGTGCGTCTTATACAACGGTGCGACTTATATGCCAATTTTTTATTTGAAAACTCCTGAAAGTGGGGGTTGCGACTTATACAAAGGTGCGACTTATATACCGGAAAATACGGTAATACCTTATCGCAGCTGTTCTAACTCAAGAACCATTGCAGCTACAACAAAACTAATTGCAGCTTTGAAATCAGCATCACAAAGCCTACTTGTGCCAAAAATTTCAGAGGCCAAGGATTGAAGAAACTCATTTTCGAGCAGCATCTCCCCTTAAGAAAAGGCCTGTGCAGAGGACAACAGCACAATGGCAGCGTGCTCTGTCAGTCTTTCAGTTTAGCCTTACTCAATGCCTCCTTCTCCGATAGCGGTTATGGTTACGGGAAGCGGTGGCGGGCACCGTCGACATTAATTTCTTTCACTGTATCAAGCCCACAATGGGTCGCACTCTAAAGCAGTTCCCGTGCCCTTCTCATGCGCTTGACACGCTGTCTTTGCCCACAAAGTGACATCAATTTTGCCGCTGCAAAAGTTGCCACGGTGCGGAGTTCCTTTATTGGCCTATACAAGTGTGTTGGAACTCCACGTTGGCCCTTTGGTGACATGGTGCGCCATGGAGGAACACCGATTAACTGACGTCGTGTCACGTGGGTTCACACGACGGACCTGTCGACGGACCGGATCGGTCCCTGGGCACGTGACGATGTGCGGATTGCTCCGCAGCTCACATTCCCACGAAGGGGGACCGCGCAGACCGCAGACGGCTGAACTCGTCCCGTGGATGAGGGCCCCAATGTGCCTGTGGCTGTGCGACAAGGAATTTGTCGCATTATGCACCGAGTTCGGCGAGATATTGTGAATGCTATCGTTCGAGAGCACTTCTTCATCTCTTCAACAGATGTAATACAGTAAAACCTCGTTATAACGAAGTTGAAGGGGGAATCGCAATTACTTTGTTATAACCGTTAGTTTCTTTATAGCCGGTATCCATTTCATGTATGGGAATTTCAAGGGGAATTAGGATTGCTTCGTTATATCCAATAATTCATTATATCCGGGTTCGTTATAATGAGGCTCTACTGTAAGAATAATTTAGGGTTCTTAGCTTCAACAGGCATACGGTATATAAGTGTGTCCAAATGGGAAATGTGGAATGGACCAACGATATGTTCTGAAGCGGTGCAATGTTTCGTCTGCCGCCACACGAGCAGAATTTTTTACGTTTGTGCTTGCCATCCCAGCCGTCCCAACGTTGATTTACCAGACTCTGAGCAGACTCGTTCTGATTCTGGATCCCCGAGAGTGAAAAACCGTAAAGAAGAACGTGTACTCGCCACACAAATTTGTTTCTCCACGATGATTTTTGCATTTCTCCCCAAAGATCCCTGGCGTACCAAGCTGTGATTGGGGTCTCCTCCTTTTCACAAATCGTTCTACGCAGACAGTGTGTAGACCGAGGCAGCATTGCAGCAACGGGTGGCATAAGGTCACCCGATACGGGGTCTATGGACTCGGATCGCAGTTTTGTTCTGTCGTGCGAATCCACCTTTATCCGTAGTCAGGATGACAATAGGCCACTCACCTCTGTGTGTGACAGATGAAGGTGGGACGTAAACCGAGTGAGAGACCAAAAACAGCTGAGATGGCAAAGAAAACATTGTTTAGTCCCCTGCGACTTCCTCATTATTTATTCTATTTATTCTCAAAATCCTTGTGGCATTATGTTCACATCGTACATGTGTACATTTATCTGCTCAAAACAAGGTGTGGACCTTGGGAGTTGTTTACTGGCACCTTGGGGATACGAGTACAGCTTCCAAGTGGGTGCTGCAACGTACATGTAAGCACCGTGGGCTTCCTGACACTGTTGCGCCCTTGATCCGTGCAGGAGTTGCCATTGGCCCGTGAGGAAGGCAGCCTGGAAGCGGCCAGGGAGCCAACCCTGCAGGACACCTCGACTGCGAGTGAGTACAGTGCTGAGACCAGTCTTGTTGCTTGAAGCCTAAGGTGAACTGTCCGAAAAAGTGTGTGCTCCATCATTGAAGAGTGCCCGCATTGATCGTTAAAACGTGCCCCACAACACATTTTGGTCCTTGTCAGAAAACTGGGCTTATCAGTCGTGGGGGTTCCTGTGAAGTAGTGAGCCAAATATTACTGCGCTGCATCATGCATTGAGGAATTTGCAGTTTGGTTTCAAACGTGGCTGTGAAGGGCCTCCTCTCCTTTCAATGAATGACATCACTGGGGACGCCGACTGAGGCAGAACTAGCATTGGTTTGCCTCACTGTCGTGGAAGGGTCCTCTGCAAAGCTTTGTTTGTTCATTTTTGAGTTCAACAGATAGGACAATGTCTTTGTGCATCTTTGAGAAGTTTGAGCAAAGTCAAGGGGCCTAGTCAGTGCTGCCATTAATGTCATTTGTCGAAAAAAAAAAAATGCTAGCGATTTTCAGCTGCGTTTTGAGACGAAGCTGTGAATTCCCCAGTGGTGCAATAATATTTTGAGTTTCGAGGAACCTCAATGATCGATTGCCGCTGCTTTCTGGCTACGTTCAAAAAGTGCTGCTGGAGGCGTTTGGGCCTAGTATGTTAGAGGAAGCCATTCCTGCAGTTTGACTCCATCTTGCATTGGCGTGCAAACTCATGGCTGACAATCAATGTATTGCTGCATTTTTAAAGTGTTGCACGTTGTAAAGCAAACTGCGCCGTGGGGCTTCATTTAAGATGAATCGATGAAACATGATATTCCTGGCTATAATTACGAGTCGACCTTACGTTCAAGCTCAGGGCAGATAGGCTTCTTGTCGAGCTCTTCAAGGCAGTTTGCTCGGCTGCCATCTTGTTTGGGTATCGAGCGTCTTGTGTGGCCCAGGACAACGCTGTATTCGGTAATTGCAGTCAAGCCTCATTAACATGAAAGTCTGTTTCGCTTTGTCATGTGTAATGATTAATTTTAAACATATATTCATAGTCTGTTTCAATGGCGCTCCTATTATTTGTATGCTTCGTTATGTTGAGATTTGGCGGTTTCTAAACTCGGCCTTGCGCTCTGCTGCTAGAGCGCAAGATGTGAAAACTGTTCTGGAGAGACCAGTCCTTCTAAATGCCAAATTTATACAATTGTAAGTCTACCCGTTTTGCCGAACTGTGAAATCCAAAGTTGGGGGGCTCGACTTTACAGTCGGAACTGAAAACATTTACAGCTGGTCAGATCATACAAAAAAATTTTGTCAGCCATCCGCAGATGGCAGCTCCAGCACGCTTCCCGAGTGAGCCCTGCCAAAAATGTTTTTGCGGACCTCACCGTAGCCACTGCTTGAAGGTGAAGCAGCACGTTGCTGATTTTGTCACAGAACAGTGCACCCACCTCGTGGCGGCCAGTGTTGAGCTGACATTTCAGAGTGACCCATGATGCTCTGAAGATGGTGATAATGTGTAATCCTGGTAGTCGTGTGTGTTCCTCTTGCTTGATGCAACAAAAGGTCACCACACAGTTAATTTCGTAGCTTTGTTCTTTGTTTCAGTAATAAATGAGAAGTCGCACGTTACATTTGTGGCTGCATTACAGTCGAATAAGTGCAGTCAATTTCTGAGAAATCTCTCTGATAACCCAAGGCGTATTCTTTATAGCATGAGGAGGCAAAGTACGCAATGCACAGAATGGTCACTACGCACAGCCTTTTACGAAGGCAGGTGGTGATAATTTATTGACCAATGGGACGACTGACCAGTCTGGTGACGCCCTTGTTGTCTCTCAACTTGCAGGTGCAGAGGGAAGGGTGGCCGGAAAGACTTCGTAAGTGTTCGTTCACTGTGTCCCCCCTTGCTTGAGCGTGACATTCAGCCGTTAATGCCGTGTGTGTGTTCCTGCAGCCTCGTTCCTGTGATGGGCGAAATTCCCGAGGAAGTGCCTCCAGTTCAAACACCTGGTGAGTGAATTTACTCTCCCATTTGCGTAAAACCCGGATTTCTATACGACATCAGGTGTTACAAGTTTCATACGAAGGAAGAGACCTTTGTGGTCAGATACACACACAAGCCTCAATATAACAAACCTCAACATGCGGATAGATTCACCGCATTCACTGTTCTTATTTCTGGGCTGCAAAGTTAGGTCAATGCCTAAGCTGACAGGGGCACTGACACTAAGTTTAACTGCTGAGGTGGCCTGTGGGGTCAATTTTTGTGAAGATTCATATATCATAATCTGCCATATCTCAATGGTCAATACAGCTTGGAAGGTAATCTAAATGAACGCCAACGTTCATGAGCGTAATCAAGCACCGGACGCTGTTCCTATGTTAGGTGACAACAGTTACGTTTGGTGACATCACAGCTCCATGCGAGGTCTGAGCAGCACAGACACCTTCATGTGGCTACGATGGGACTGAGTTACTGCTTTTGCATCATCGTGGAAGTAATCCGGCACATGCACTGCGTGATTTCAAGAATTGAGTGCACACCAGCGCAAAATGCTTGCATCTACAACTGGGATAAAAATACGGAGAACCATTTAAGAGTGCAACAAACACCCTGTAGAAAATGCGTGGCGTACCTGCACGTTCATACTACGTAGACTAGCAGACGACACTACGAAACATTGCGCATGCAACTCTCGGAGGCCGTGTCTGCACTTCAGAGCTTCATCCGTTGGCCACCACTGTGTTGGATCCCGAAACCGCGTTTTTACAGCTCCGTCGGAAAGTACTGTGGGAGTTCCTTACTTCAGAAACATTCTGCCTTCCATTTGAGAACCTTGTGCTCTTCCTAAATGCTGGACACCTCTTATTGTGTCACAAAAGGTCAGTTTAATTTGTGTCGGGGCTGTATGCACGCACGCAAGTGCTCCATTGCTTTGGCTGTAACAGGCAAGTTGCCTGTGAATTTAGTAACAGTGACGCGGCCCTTTTGCCATGCTTGTGCTAGCACAGTGCTATCCCCCACATCAAGAACTCGACTAATACCATGCTTCAAGAAAACGTCACCACCGGACAATAATGATAGCTACAATGACGACGTCGTGCAGCAGGTGAAAGAGCGTGAGCACACATTGCAGGCAATGCAGACATTTCTGTGTGCTTAGAAACGAGGTCACGAACACATGCACATCCAAACCTGAAGCACCACAGTGACCTTCGCGTGGATTTCGTTGGATTTATTTTTACCATGCTGCGCACACTAGACAGGATCAGTAGCACATGACGTCTCGTCATTTCTGGAGCTCTGCCAAACCAGAACTGTGACGGGCCATAAGCTCTAAGTGTTGTCTATCGCACACTGCAGCAATCGATGTGCTGCGTCATCACTCGCATGTTTCAGCTAGAAAACTCACCAGAGCTACAAAATGTCGTCTGCTAGTTCCCCTTGAAGCAAAATTCCACTTCAGAAGGACACTTGAATTGACACTGACACCAGATTTATTTTCGGTATGCATACCAAGAAATTGTGCGTTCCAAATGTCCCAACTGAAAAGCAGTTTGTTGCAGCAGGGATCTGCAATCTGGTTTGCAATCTACCGGGTTGCTGAAACCGGTCTTGGCTTTGCAGGCGACGAAGCACACCCGGTTCCCGAGGAGCAGGCGCTGTTGGATATTCCAGAAGTGACCCCTGCAGCACGCATGTAAGCTACCTTACAAGGGAGCTTGGTGCCAATTACTCCTCTTCACAGAAAATGGGAAATAATCAGACTCACAGAGATGTAAAGAATAGCAGAAAATTTTCATTATGTTAATTATATAATGACAGTAATGATGATTATGATGATGTCATCCCATTTAGATCAATCAGACTTGCATTATTAAAGTGTTTCTCCCGCATACCTTTTAGTCTCTTCACATTCAGAATTCCATAAATGTCTATATAACCTCAAGAACTTGGGAAAAATCATTCGAAACCTGAAAGCACCCCCAGTAATTTATTGTGACACCTTTGCCTACCAAACAGTTTGATCTTTTTAGAGTTACAGTGCACCATAATGTCATGGCATTCATGGTGATCATGTCGTAACTGCACACCGAGGCCTATTGGGGATCACTATCAATCACCTTAGTGGATTTTCTACACTGCAACATCAATTTCCTGAGCAAGTAGGAAAAAGCGCAAGAGACGATCGATCGAGGTGAAGTGAGTGCTGAAATCTCCAGTGTGCAGCTACCTCACGATCACCGCTCGAGTCCCTTGTAATGTGCAATGTCGGTACATGTTGAATAACTCCAGGCAGTACTAAATTTCGGGAGGTCTCCACTATGGCACGGTGCCTAATCGTATGTCTCATAGTTTTGGCACATGAAACCCCAGCAATTACTACAGTAGAACCTCGTTATAACGAACCTGGATATAACAAACTATCAGATATAACGAAGTAATCACAATTCCCCTTGAAATTCCTATAGATGAAATTGATATTGGTTATAACGAACTATTGGTTATAACAAAGTAATTACCGCTCCCCCTACAACTTCGTTATAATGAGGTTTTACTGTATTACTACTACTGTCTTGTTCTTGACATCATGGTACTACGTAACTCTGAAAGTAAAACAGAAGCTTGCTGTAGTAAGCTTGTTATATTTAATTTATAAGCGCACTCAGAGGTACGTTTTCTGCGGTTTTTGAGGTCTCACATCTTCACTTAAGGCTAGAAAGTAAAAACTCAAAGTATAGTGTTTTGCAAACTTCCTTAACGTTCGGCCACGAGAGAGAGAAAAAAAAGGTGTGGAATCCTGAACTCCAATCTCGTGACAATGTCCCATCCCCTGAGATGTAGAACGTGTTGACACAGAGCTAGGAGAAGCTAGAAATGTAACAGGCACGATTGACTTGGAATAAACGTATTTACAGCGGGCCCGCATTTGGCGTGAATAGCTCTGGTCAATAATTTCCCAGACTGTTGTATGTCTCAAATTCTTCTAGAAATTCGTGGAGTGCCATTATTGCCTACCGTCGCAGTGTAGGCACATTTTGACCATTCACCTAAGATTGGAAGGCATGCAATTCAGTGTCATGGAATAGTTTATTAACTGTTTGTTCCTGTGTACTAATAGATTGCAAACATTCTAGTATGGAAGTTTCACATACTGCTCCACTTTTCTACAGGCGTAGTGCAGTCCATCATCTCGTCATCATCAGATATTGTGCAGGATGTTTTGTGGCTTGCAGTAAAACCTTATTATAGCAAAGTTGAACGGGGAGTCATGATTACTGCGTTATATTCATTAGTTTGTTATAGCCAATATGCCTGTCTTCTATAGGAATTTCGAGGAGAATAACAATTGATTCGTTATATCGGCTAGTTCTTATATTCCACTTCATTATAACGAGGTTCTGCTATTTTATTTGTTTTTAATTGATTAATGTAGCGCTAAATGGGGATCCTATGTTGGTTCGAAAAATGCTTCCGTGAGGATGTGAAAAATGTTCCTGTCCGATACATGCGTTCCACAAGATGGTGTGCATGAAAAACTCCTGGCTTCTGCAGGCAATGCAGCATGGTGGCAGCGTAAGTTAGATTTTGCTGCGCTCTCTCATTAACTTCGTTGAGCCAAATTCTATTTCTGCTTCTCCTTTTTCTTCATTATTGTTGCCATCCTCTCCTTATTCGTCTTTACACAGTCACATTCTTGCCCTTTTCCATCGTTGTCATTTTCTGCGCCTTCTTCCATTCTCTCCTGTTTTTTTCCCCGGCTTCTCCCCCTTTCCTCTTGTCTTTGTCGATGAAACTACGGCCAGCGACTGACAAGCCCGTACTGTGATTCAGCTACTGCACCAACTGTGTCAAAGTGCCAAAAATGCGATTTAGTATGACGTCTCGATTATATAGACGGAAATTGCACCAAATTGCGCCCAACGTCACTCTCGGTTCGCTTAGAGATACCGTTGCGCATGCCCGAGAAAGACAGTGTTTGGGTATGTCTGAATTTTAGGACGCTGAAACTCTTCGGAATGTGATTTTTCTGACGTTCTGACAGTCTCGGGTGAGCGCAAAGCTCTGCAGCTATTTTGTCGTCCATTCTAGTGGCAGTAGTAAGGGGCTGGGGTGTTAGGGAATGAGATAGCAAAAGCCGCCAGTAAAACTTCACAAAGACATCCGTTTTGGCCGTCTTCAACGTGTAATCTATGCAAAATTTGCACAACTTTGTTGACAGAGCACTAGAATCATCTAAAAGATTTCTTCGTTAATGAGTTGAGGATGACGCATAGCACAGTTCACTGAGCCATTTCATATCTTTGCCGCCAATGAACACCTTCGTCTTCTGATCACTAGAAAACTCAGAACTCCTCGGCCCCCACCCAGCCCAGTATGATTATGTGTTAAAAGAGAATAAGAGATGAAGTCCACAACACCTGTGTAACGGCACACCTCCACTGCTTGTGGAATGCCATGTTCATGTTCATGCCATGTGCAATACCCTCTCTGCTTCGTACTCCAATAAATGGGAAATAGTTATCTCAAAGGTTAGATCACTTGGTGTTCAGGTCACGACGGATTGAACATTTGCAAGTATCCATCCATTGCCGTGTTGGTAATGAAGTGGCGGTGAAGCAGACGGCCATAGTTCTCGGACCATCCGCTACGCACCAGCCGGCCGTGATGGGAGGTGTGTCGACGGCTGCTGTTGTGCCCGCAAGCTTCGTGAATGCACATCGCAGCGTCACTCTCACAAAAGCACCTTTGGGGATGCGGTATGCGCAGGATGTGTGCGCTGGCGATGTGACTCCATGCTCACAAAAAGCAAGGCCCAAAGGAATGAGCGTTTGATCCCCAAAAAGAAAAGATGCAGCAGTTTTCAGTATCCAAGGACACCAAGCTTGCATGTAGAAAGCAGCTGTCTGAAAGCAGTGCGGGGGGAGATGTTTAGTGTCTTTATTGTTGTTTTTTGCTGTAACATATAAGTTTATTGATGTTGTCTTCATTTGCTTATGTTGAAAAACGTGGCTGAGGAGGTTATTTGGTGACCCCAAGTTTATGGCCATCTTTATTTTTGCATTGCCGTGCAAAATATTATCCAGTCCTTTTGTGGGCTTTTTTCTCCATGAGATCTGCAGTGAATGCAAATGTCTATCTAGCTCTCTGTATTGGCTGTGTATTAATTATTCAATATTGAATGAAAGATTCTACTGTTAAAGGGACTTTACTAAAGAGCAAAACAATTTTTCTCGCCTCAGTAAGCCGCTGTTTTACAATACCAAAAGCACTATTCCTGCCGTGAGAAAGTGCTCGGGAAGCGACAAAATGCGGGAAAATGCAATAAAGGGGACCATGAGGCCACCTTGAAGTTTCCACACCAACTCGCTGTAGCATCATTGATATTGAAGGTGCCTACTAGAGCTCGCACAAATATTAGTTCATAAAAATGAATTGTGTTGTGTTTTTAGCTCACCGGAGAATTAACGTAACGAGTTTCATGTAGTTACATTAAGCCTATGTGGCCATAACATGAAAAATGAGTTTGAAATCCGTGACATCATGCTTGCATTTAGGTGGCGAGGTTTCGGCATCAAATTAAAAAGATTGAACTTTAACCTTCATTTTCTTTTGTAATGTTCAACCCATGCTGACGAAAGACATGACAATAGGACTCTTAGAGAACGTTCCATCAGTATAAATTGACTTGCTGTGTCAGTTTATAGTGTCCCTTTAAGTGTACCAGGATACAAAATTAGATGCTACAAAGGGTAAGTTAGATGCCCAAGGCAAAATTACCTGCTTTAAACTCCAAAATGAAATTCTTGCTGCTGCAAAATTTGTTCCCCTTCGAATGGCATTGCCGCATATACAGTAGAACCTCATTATAACGAACCCAGATATAACGAACTATCAGATGTAACGAAGCAATCGGGATTCCCCTTGAAATTCCTATAGATAAAGTTGATATTGGTTATAACGAACTAATGGTTATAACAAAGTAATTACCACTCCCCCATCAACTTTGTTATAACGAGGTATTACTCTACGATGTCCTGAAACACCTCTCCTGCGACATCACAGCCGTGGCTGAGAATGCAAGATGCCCAACTAAGCGGGGTGAGAGTCAGCTTTTTGAGTGTAGCGGCAAGACTCCTCTTGAGCAGGGTTCAAATTTTCACTCGCATGGTGATCTATTTTCTCATCAAAGCCGGCAGTGGTTACGGACACGGGCATCATCGGCGGTGCGCACCATTGCCACCAATTTTGACCATTGGAACGAGCCCATAACCAGTACTTACGCTGCAAAACAAAAAAGAGTTCAGTTTCGTGCTTTTGGCGCAGCCTTGAGGAAACACGTTGGTATGAATTTTCAGTTTCTGCTTTCTCAAGAGACTGTCCAAGACGTTCACACTATTGAAGATGTGCTTTGAATTGGAACGTATTGTGTTTTGAATTAATATTCGTACGTGAAATTACCTTGCGACCTCCTTATAGTTTTATGTGTCCGAATTTGACTGGTAGATTACGACGGCAGCAAAATATGCGTGCCATAAATTGACACCTCTGTGAAGTCGGTGGATAAATGAGGTGGCAGTTTGGCCGTATTAAGCCCCGTTGAGTAACCAGCCAAGCGGTTATTCTTTAACCACGCAGTGCACCTCCAGAGAGGGAGCCTGTAGAGCACGCAGAGCTATTTCGCGAAGGTGAGTGCTGTCTTTGTTTTCCTCACGTGTCAACTTTCCTGCATGGCATTGTTGCAACAGTGTTGGATGTAGCACTCGGTGGCTAACACGAAGGCATTGTTTCGAGGGGTGCTTTCAGTGCGTTAAGTGCCCTGGGACGTCTTCGGGCATCTTCGGCTAACAGCGTTGGTGCCGTTTTCTTTGCTGAGCACCGTGTCCCGCCTCTACATAGTGCGTGGCACTGTGCTGCCTCGGAGATCAACGGTGAAGCATTGTGCAATGCTGTGTGGCGGTGCACGTTGGCGCACGACACTAATTAGCAGGCAGTGTAGTGAAAGAGCCGTGCAGTATTATCATTACCATTATTTTACTGACTTTCGTTGTGTTTGTCTGGCACGAAGTGGAGTTACATCGTGGGCAGTGTTTAACGTAACTTCCGCTCTACAACCATCGTGCCAATGCCACTTGGCTGAAGATGCCAGAAGAAAAACACGACAGGGTTTTGAAGGAACACTCGAAATAGTTGCAACGGCTGAACTACTGAAATCGGGATCACTACAGTTCATATCGTACAAGTTTGCTTATAAGAATCAATAACACCCCCATTTTATTGTCAGCTTCTGCAGTTGTAATGTGATACAAAACACAAGTTTGCATGTGAACTTGAGTGCTGTTTTTGCTGGACAAAATTTTATTTACCTGATGTCTCTCATCATCACATTTCAACAGCACTTTATAACTGCGAAGGCTAGATATGTTATCACTTCTTATGTTAGCACATCTTATGTCTTCCATTTTTCAAACCACTGCTCAACATTGACGGGCTAGATGTTGGATTGTTTGTCCATCGAACTCTCTGCAATGACAAAAACACGTGAAGCAGCTTGTTGCTGCTAGCTGAACAAGCAAACCAACTTATCACCTGAATGTGCACTTGGATTGAGAGCAGCACTGTTTTTGTTACAATGCACATTATCTTTGGCCATGGCGACCATTTTGTGGTGGAAGTGATCATTACGTTGACCAGTGCAGCTCTGAATAGGCCCATCACCGAATAGCTTTTTCTTTTCGATATTGCATCGGATTGCTCCGGTACAAAACCAGTTCATTGCACAAATTTCCTTCTGAGGAAGAAAAAAGAAGGGAGGCACTCATTAGAACTAGTAATAATTTGTGTGATCTATACTGCCTTCCCATCTTTTTTTGCAGCAATGTCTCCCAGGCCCGCATGATGCATAATTAATTTGACAGGAGAGGTGTACTTCATGCATTCCCCCTTTTTAGCAGACCCGATAGTTGGAGCCTGCCATCCCTGTGCCTTGGTCCACTGTGCATGCTACAAATTTCACCATGAAAAGTCGTCCAGGCATGATGGGAGATGAAACGTGGCTCTCAAGTACCGGGTAGGATGAAACCGAGGAGCCTCCACCACTTGCTGGGAGGTTCGTCGTCGGGTGGTATACGGCCGAGCGGGCAGTGACCAGAAGCATTCGTTTAATCACAGCAACCACAAACCGATGCAGTTGGCGATGCTGCTGAGGCACGGAGGCCACGTGTCGTCACTGTGAAACATCCTTTCTTTTCATCTTAATCGGAGTCCTTTTTAAGTTATGTTATACCATCAGATGTGCGCTCTCGTTCTACCATATATGTACTCTCGTAATGGCCACACACAGAACTTTGTTAAAAAATTCACCCCAAAGATAGATTTAAAAATTTCGCGTGTATCAGCCGCACCCGTGATGTCTTGAGAAGGTTGGCAGTGTTGTGCACACTTTGGTCAGAAAATCACGGAGCTGACTTATTTTTTCAGAGGTCAAGACAAGGCAGCCACGTAGTTTTTGTGGCCCCTGGGTAGAAAAAGCAAAGCCTCCGAGATTAAGATTAATATTAAAATTTCGTCGTGCATACAGCGGCTGTATGGCAACAACCGTCCACGACTGGTCGATCAAAGAGGGCATCCCTTGTGGATGTGTGCCACTCGATTCTCGAAACGTGGGTTGGGGTTTCCTTCAAGGTGGTCGAGAATACCTTAAAGGTCACGAGAATTTTAAGCAAGATCGATGGAATGGAGGACGACCTCATTTAGCACACGGGTGAGTGCGAGGACGAGTTCGGAAGAGGAGGAGCGGGATCACGAAGGCGAGGAACAGTTTTTGCGACCAGGGGAAAGTGACAAAGGTGGTCGCTTTTCTCGCTTCTCTCTGTACGAGCCAGTACTGAGAGAAGTCCGTACAAGTCGGTCAGTAAAAAAGAAAGAAAATTTTGTCTTTTCATTCGTGCAATGTCTCCTCCTGTGATTTTCACCCCAAATATCAGAGAAAAAAAAACAAGTGCCCATTACACGAGTATTTGTGCTAGCTTCCTCACAATCATCACGGCATTCCTTGGAAAGTCAGGGATGTGCTTTCCTCGTCGGGTGGTCCAGTGTTGCGCAAATGCTCCTTCACGGTTGCAGTGCCCCCAATGGAGCGAGGCCCGCTGTTGCATGCGTGGAATAGCGTTCAGTCCTTCGCCGATGTCCACGGCATGTGCACCTTGGAGTCGCTGGCCCCACCGGAGGTCTTCAACCGGAGAGGAGTGGCCGGCATGTTTGGCGCACTTCTGCGTATGTGCCCTCCGTTTCTTTCTTTTTTTTTTCACTCGCTTTTGCTTTAGCAAGTAAAACCGAAGCCTGTTATTACATGGTGCCGTGAAAATAATTCGGTAAAGACACTTGTAGGCCCATGGAATGGCTTTTGGAAATTGTGTAAGGTTAGATGGGGCAATGTCAGACGGAGCGATGAAATTATGAAGGAAAAGGTTAGGTGGAGCGATGAAATTAAGAAGCTCGTGGGCATAAATTGGAACCAATTCGCTCAGGATAGGGCAAATTGGAAATCATTGGGAGAGGCATTCATCCTACAGTGGACTTAAAAATAGGTTGATGATGATGATTTTTAGGAGACAAGCTTCTTGCCCATGTTTAGCATTACATTCCTCTTTTATAATTTAACACGGTATTATTAAAAACATGTCTGAACATTATTAAAAAATATTTTAATTCTCTCAGAATGCACAGCTCTAATTTAAATCATTGTGGTAAATTACACGCTTTATGCAGACTGTGTTCTGGTTCCACATTTTTGCAATTATAAGTATGCCACTACAGGTACGTGAAGGGGATTTAGTACTCTCAGAAAAAAATGAAATGGTAATCTGATTATAATGAGTGCTCGCGAGATTTATTAGGAAGAGGCATAAAAGGAACGAAGACGGCATACAAAAGATATAGAAAGAGCACAAGCATGCGTGTTTATTCATCATTGCCACTTAACACCTTGCTGTCATCAGCAAGGTGTCATCTCTATGCTGTATGACTTGACTGCTTCATAGTCGCAGCTTGCTTGCCAGCATCTCTTCCAAGCAACAGTGACGAGCTTGCATAGGACCATGAAGGGCCTTTTTGAGTAGGCATGGCCTGAGATCATCTCGTCAGACTTGTTCAGCTAACTATTTATTTATTTAATATTCATACCTGCCAACTCTCCTGGTTTGCCTGCGAGACTCCCCATTTTCGATCAGTCCTCCCGATTGTACAGGGACTGGCATAAACCTCCCGATAAATACCGATAAACGGCCCTAACTCCACAGCGAAAAGAAAACACGGGACTGGGGATCTAAAGAAGTTTTGGCCTTGAGGAACCCCAGCTGCTGCTGCGGGACCCTTCTTCCTACCCAGTGATGTAAAGGAAGGAGAGGCTGTTGTATTTATGAGGGGTCTTTTTTATCACACGGCACATGTAATGACATTTGCAGTGAATGTGATTATGTGCTAATGTCATTTTTGTTGCTGCTACACGGGCATAGTGAATGACATTCACACCTAACAGCATTCGCCCACTGAATGCATTAGCCGAACTCATGCAGTCATGACATAGATACTCTCAACGACAGGGGCTTATAAAATGCAAAATTGATAAAAAAAAGCAAAATGTACACAACGTTACGGTTCCTATTAGTTCCTGTTGTGGCCCTTTGATAACTTTCTGACGTACAGCACGATAGTTGATGCAATCTGTTCAACTATATTCTTGTTCCCAGACTCTGAGTTTACTCCAGCGCTTCCTGTCAGCCTTGTTTACAAACGTGCATTTCTTGCTTGAGCAGCTTCGGCCGGTTTCGGTGCTTTGTTGTGAACACCTGGAGAGCAATTGATGCTAGTTTGCACTGATCATTGTCCATCGTGGTGACGGGAACACAGGCATGGTCCACAACAACGCAGACTGCGGAAGAAATCGAAGCAGCTTTGCGCTTCTTCTTGCCTATGAGTGGTTCTGTGTTGTATTGCAATATATTTTCACATAACCTGCTGATGTTCACTACGGTGTTTCTTTTTCTTTTTAATGCAAAAAACATGGCAAGGTATAGGTACTGTGTTTCTAACGGTTCAGAGAAAATATGTAAATAAAAGGCATAATTTGTAACATCTTGTTATTCTAGTATCTGGTAGGTAAACATTGGCATCACTGGTGAATGTCATTTTGTACAATCGTGTAGACGAACGCAAAACCACAACGACATTAGTTGTAAATGTCGGTTGATGCGAATGATGTTTACGTGCGACGTGTCACAGGGGTATTATTTACATGGCTTAGTAGAACATGTCTTTGGGCGAGTTGGTTCATGCTTCAAGAAGGAAAAAAACGGAGCGCTAAAAAAACGACACACAAAGAAGGAGGCTACACACAGGGCTGGCGCTCAACTTTGAACTGACATTTATTGAAGCAGCATCGAATTTATGCGCACAGCTGCCAAACATAATCTCTGTCAAGACGAAACCTTCTGACAACAAACCTCCACGTCACCGCCATAATCACCGCATCTTGCCCATGTGCCCGCCAATACACAAGCAGCAATGCCACAGAAGGCGAGGGATATAGCCAGAACCTTGCGCACCACATTTCACAACCTCATGTTTTGTAAAGGATAATAAAACTATCACGTACAAACAATCATGCCAGGGCGAATGAGCGTTCCTTGTCTATCAAGAATAACTCGGGTGGCCACCTAGCTGAACACTGCAAAAGGTGCGGGTACATTCCAGAATTCGCACGTACCACTTTCCTCAAGCGCTCAGGTGACCGTTAGGAAAGAGAAATAATTCAAGCGTACCACGTTCTTAAGTTTGCGGACAAGTGTGTCAGCGCGCCCTCTGTCGCGCTTTCCGAGAAGGAGGTAGCTTTTTTGGGAAGGTTATGTGGAGTAATTTTTTACACTCCTAGTGTTTTTTAGTTTTTTAGCTTTTAATTTTTAATGGTTTTATCTTTCTTGACGAGGCTTTTCGCTCTCCTTCCATTGTTTCACATTGTTGCTCATCTTGTTTTTCATTCTTAGTTTGTTTCTTGTTTTTGACGCTGCGCTTTGCTGTTCAAGCCGTGTTGTTGTTTTTATTGTTTAGTTTTACCTTCGTATTTGACGCAGCTTCTTTGTTGTTTGAGAAATTTTTTAGTGGTTTATTGTTTCTTTTTTTCCGACGATTCATGATTGTCCGTACGTGATAGTTTTATTATCCTTTACAAAACATGAGGTTCGCCTTCTGTGGCATTGCTGCTTGTGTATTGGCGGGCACATGGGCAAGATGCGGTGATTATGGCGGTGACGTGGAGGTTTGTTGTCAGAAGGTTTCGTCATTGACAGAGATTATGTTTGGCAGCTGTGTGCATAAATTTGATGTTGTTTGAATAAATGTCAGTTGATGAGCACCAGTCCTGTGTGTTGCCTCCTTCTTTGTGTGTCGTATCTCTAGCGCTCCGCTTTTTCCTTCTTGTATTATTTACAGTTGGGCATTTTATCCTTATCTTCACGAGAAGCTTGCGATAACGTTACGATGCAGTGCATGCTAAGTTACCTTCACTGCCGTACAACGGTGTTATGCAGCAAAGCCTGCTAAGAGTGAAAACGGTCCACTGCACACAGGTTATGTGGGTCATAGCACATTTTACCTTGCGCATGCTACAATCTCGAGCACCGGTATGTCTAAGAGGTGTTTCCGGCAAGCATTCAGAGCTGCATATGACGTTAATGTGGACCCGGAAGGCAAGGAACATAAACATGTGGGAGTGTTTTTCTTTTTTTCACGCATCAGCACCCCCCTCCCTTTATTGTAGCAAACCTCCCAATTTTTAACGTCCCAAGGTTGGCAGGTGTGAACATTTATTTAAACGTACCTTACAAACTACGCGATATGCCCTGCGCAAAGAGGACACAAAAGGCAAAGCGCTCTTTCTCTAGGCATGATGGGTGAATATTGAGGATGTCTTGAACTGAATGTTGTCTGCACCACCGTTCACCAAAGAATTTTGGTAAATGCACAACAAAGCTTGCACCACTTGTAGGATATTCTGTGAACAGAAGAAAACTAAAATTAGGACACCAGGTAATCTTGTTTTGCTGCTGTGGTACAAATGTTTATCAGATTACATAATTATTCCTTTTGGTTACCTGTCTTCTTTATCTTGAACTTTGTTTGCCACTCCTTATCATTCTTTTTTATTGTGTCATTGCTTCTAAACCATGTGAAGTTTTACTCGCTTTTCATTCTTTGTTTTGTATTGTTTTGTTCTATTACTACTGCTGTATGGGCGGCACGGCCCAGTCAGGCAATGTTTGCCTTCAGCAGTGTCCCGTAGGGCAATCCTCTGTATCGTCCTGAACAAATCAATAAAAGAAGGAAAGAACTTGACGTGGTGACGTAGTCGAGGAATCAAGTCTCAGGTGTTCAGGTCATGTGAGCGTTATGCAATTCCTTTAACTCCAGCAATCGGGAGTATGCAGCGCTCGTAGATGCTAGCCGAGGCAAGGTGAAAGAGTGTCAGATGTCGCACTAAAGCTTACCTGTGCATGTTAACACTGTAGTTTATCAAAGACTATAGTATTTCTTGGGCTACCTAAACACGAAAAGCTTAGTCCGTCTGTCCGTGTGTCTGTCACGCTATTCAACCGGCCAAAACCGATTCAACCGGGCGGTCAAAACCAAGGGAGCTACTAGCACGGGTGGCAGTGCAAAGTAAGCCTGAGGCCTATTTGAGGCAAAATATACGTACCTAACCGTGGTCCACAGAGAATGCACATTGGACTGGTATTTACATTAGTGAACTAAAAATCAAGGCATTAGAAATGGTCTCGAAACGACGCTACGTGTTAAGCTAGCAGTAACAAAAGGTGCCAACAGATGGCACAGAGCAAGGCGAATGCGGGAAATTTGAATTGAATTCAGCAAAACCTTTATTGCATCCATCGGGAGAGGAGAGAAGAGTGGAAGGGAAGAGCGTGAGGAGTCGGATGGGGTAGAAGAGAGGGTATTACGTCGAGGGCGCAGTAGAAGACTTTCGTTTTTCGATGCCATTTGCAGCAAAGCAAGCAGATATGTGCGACCATTCCTTTATTTTTTTTTTTTATCGTGAGATGATGTCTACTGCTTCTTGGAGACCGTGGAAGGAGTGGCCGCATTGGTTCTCGAAAGAAGAGTGCTGCATTACTCGCCATGATCGCTCAAGTTGATGGCATTGATAAAAGTGGTTCACTTAAAGAGCAGTGTGCGAACATTGATTTTTTGAGACTCAATTGAATACAAATCGAAGAGTAGCAAAATCGTAGTGCTCCTAGTGACACAATTTGTCGAGAGCCAGAGCAGGCAATTTACGGCTGTTATTTGAAACTGAACTGCAAATTCTCTGGCGTGTGGAGGGCAATAATGTTGGGGTCACATGTTCGCAGGAGGCCCCCGCAATGGGACAGCACAATTTTCTGACCTATATTTCAGTGTCGCGTGATCGTGACGATGAAAGACGCAGCTGGCTTCAAAGCAGTGACAGTCGAACTGTTTTTTGGGCAAAACTATGCCCATCAAAGAAAAGCAAATCACACAACAAGACGATACTGGTGTGAACAGTTGTCGGTTGAAGGAACAAGTTGACCAAGAGCAAAATGTGCCGGCTTTTATACAAACGTCACAGCATGTTCTGGTGTTATCACTGATGTTCTAGAGGGCACACAAATGTGCGCGTCAGGCACGCAAAGTTTGTAGAACGGTCGACACCATTCTCGTAGCGGCATTCAAGATAAGAGTGGCCTGGGCTGTGCGTCACAAAAAAGTGTTGGAGAAGCTCCCAGTGTACAAACCAACAAAGCAAAACAAGCGCACGTGTCAGTAGGTGTACTGACGCAACGATTTCGCATCTTGCTTTTTTTTTTGTAGCTATTAGTTCCTAATGACCCACTCATCATGTGTGGAAAATTACTTTGCTTTGGTGCACGACTGTGATTTAATTTGGGACACTTTTTGTGGCAGCCAGTTACAGTGTCGTTCTTCTATGGTACCAAGGAAGGTTGGATTTTTAGTAGCCAAAAGCTGTCCATGCGACAACGTAAAACTTTGCAGCTGACAAAACTGCGATTCACACGCCATGCTTGGCAACGCGCACACGTGAGCACCACACCTATGAACGCTTGGACGCGAGCCTGTAGACAGCATACCCCAAACATAGTGCTTCATTGGCAAATGAGTTCCCGCAAGGTTATGTTTATGAAAGGGAAGATTAGCATACACCCATCTGTAGCACAAAGCTACAAGGAAATCCATGTGGATGGGTGGATGCTAATTTTCCCTTTCATAAACATTGCTCCACCTTGCAGGATTCTACAGAACTCATTTGCCATTCTCGTGCTCATGTGCTTCGAGGTGCCAATGGATTCACGCTGTTAATCACTAACCTCCTGGTTAGCCCAATAGGCAGAGCAAATGCCCCAGCTGTTGGTCCTGGGTCCGAACCCCGGACCAGGGTGAATTTTTCGGCAACTAAGAAGCCTTTCATTACTGAGAAATCCATTTGGAATTTCTAGTAGCTCCGTGCCACAAAACGGGTGGACGCTACTGGTTCTCCTTTTCTTGTGCTTTGTTCTCTGGTGAACAGTAGAACATGGAAAGACAACAAGAGAACACAGGAACGCGGGGCCTTTAGCACTGCTTGGGTCCTTCAACAATAGAAATCTCTGGGGGAGGGTGCGAACAATGGCCAAGGAGAATACGTGTCGAGCAAACAGCATGGTAGCATGGCAGTGGCCTACACAAACTGGTCCTGGATGGTCGTTGTTTGTTTACATATAATAATGTGAGACGTCCTTTTTGCGAGGTCCTCTGTTGGCGGCTTGGTTGTGTTTCACACAGTTTAATACCGACATTAAAGTTTTAGGCAGTATTTCCTGTTGGTATTTTACAGATGATATATGTGTACCCACACAAATCAATGCCTTAAATTATCTCGCCTTCAGAATTTTGTGACAGTACACCTTTAAATCATATCGGAGCTCCTTTGTCGATGGTCGAATGGTGTCCGATGCGTGGCGGGGGCTGCCAGGCACCTTCAACCTGCCCTAACGTGAAGGACTCTGCGCAGCTATGAACAAGGTCCATGGTTGCCAGTCTTGTCTGGTCATGTGACCTTGGTCAGCTTGTCACCTTTATCGGTTACTGGTGCAGATTCCGTGCAAGTGTTACCTCGTCTGCAGCTTGCATTGGTGCCTAACACATATCCTTTAGTTGACGCATTCTAAGCCACATGGTTGTATGCTATATTGGCAGAAGCGTTGGTTGTTGGGCCTCTACTGGCAGCACGATTGTCAGCTCTGGATTAATTGCTGATTTTGGTGCAGGTCTTCACAAGCGCGGTCTTGTGCACCTCACTCAGGAAGAGCCCTATGGAGCAATCATTGTCGAGGTTTGTCAGCAGGAAGAGGGCACCCCACCGATGGCTCGCCACCCCGTCCCATGAAGGAACCGTTGCACCCAGCAACACTAGGCTGCAACGGTTCCTTCGTGTACCTGGTTGAATGTTGCCACGGTGTTTTACGTATTAAAGTTTCGTTGTTTTTAAATTGCACTGTCTTTCATTTTTAACTTGTGACCTGCACACTGTTGTGCCAAGCTTACCTTTTATGTGTTGGTATTTCAGAACATGCTGTGCATGTTCAGAAATGCTTCGTAAGGATTCTATTTGAGCTTTATAAGTGTTTCGTGTTCTATGTTGTTTATTCTTTTTTGCGAGGATTTTATGTGTCATTTGAGGTGCTTCAAAACTTTATTAATGTTTCATGTTCTATGTTGTTTATTCTTTATCTTTCTTGTGACAATGCACTTGGACTGCAGCTAGTCATGTGGACGTACCTCAAAAACATGAGGGCCCCTGTGATATTTTCCACAGCTTCAAAGCATGAAGCATCGTTTTACTGTACCTATTATTTTGTTCAATAAAGGAATACTATATGCTTACTACACTGATGTCGTATTGTACCATTTTCTCTTTCCTTCTACACTGGATTCAAAGCAAACCGCTTATGTGAGTTTTGCAGCATATGTTGCTGTCAAGCAGTTATCGTTTGTCTATCTAGAAAATGGCAGCTCTTTGCATAGACAAACTTCAGTGCCCTGCAAAACAAAGCAGGCAGCTAAGGGTCAATGATGGAGAGCAACCAGTGTGACCATTGATCACTGGGAGAGTACCGTTCATCGTGAAAACTTTTCCAGCAACCAGCAGTTATGGACATCTCTGCACCTCAGACACGAGTTTTGTGAAATGTGGCAGGAGACACGTACTGTTGAACCTCATTATAACAAACACTGATACAGGGTATTATTGGTTATAGCGAACTAAATGCAAACCTTCATTGTTCAAGCCTCGTTTCAGTGACATTTCTCTTTAGAATGAAACCGAAAACGTGGGAGCTGCCACGATACTGGCTACAACAAAGATACATTTGGCTCCTATGAGACTCCAAGCTCAACAGGTAGCGTAAATATAGGTAGTATATTCAATTGCATGTTCTTAAAAACGTTGTGGAAATATTAGTCTTCCAGAAAAGAAAAATACTGACCGAATTTCTCTTCGTGAAAGCCGTGCTTTTATTATTGATTGTAACGGGCAATGGCGTCAAATTTCGTGACGTATCAGTTGTGTTAACGATACGTTCGCGTTCTGCCAAAATGTTTTGTCCTTTATCAACTGGCGGTGTCTCGGTACTCCACCTTTCATCGTTATCTACTGACTGTACCTCATCCCTCATCATGCACTTGTTTGCTAATTTCTTAGCATTTTGTGCTATGGAACCCACTGTGGTGGTCTAGTGGCCGTGGCGCTTCACTGCTGACCCAAAGGTCGGGGGTCAGCAGTGCAGGCCACGGCGGCCGCATTTGTGATAGAGGTGAAATGCTAGAGGACCTTGTACTGTACAACGTCGGTGCATGCTGCAAAACCGCACGTGGTCAAAATTTCTGGAGCCCTTCACTATGATGTCTGTCACAATCATATTGTGGCTTTGGAACATAAGAACCCAGAAATTATTATTATTTGTGCTCTGTAAATGCAGCCGAGGCCGAGAGAATCGAACCGCAACTTCCGACGTAAGCCATTCTCTGCACATTGTTACACGCTGGCCTTCCCATAACCACTACCATGCAGCAGCACGTCAGCTTTTCCCTTCTGCTTGATGCCAGGGAGACGGAAAATGGTTGACTCGGGATGAGGAAAGGTGCTTTTCAGTGTGTTGCAAGGAGAGACGTATGGAGCACTTTGTTTATGATGGGTTTGAAGCCTAGAACAATGCACCTTTGAATCTAGGAATTTCACTCTAGCCAGGCTACCCATATCTTAGATCCAATCTTTACTCCTGCTGCTACAGTGATTGTTCAGTATAACTCGCGGTCCTGTTGCTATTTTGTAATAGTGAGGTTAAACTGTACTTGTATAAATGTGCAGTAGGGCACATACTAGGGACAGAGAATGGATGACACATATGAATGAATGGTCGTCCATTGTTTCTTTTTCGTTTGAGCCACATTGCACATTCAGACACAATAGCAGAAAAACTAATGCGACTTGCCATGTGTCGAAAAGAGGGGGGGCACGGCTTTCTCAGATGTAGCAGCACCATTCCTAAAACACGCAACAGTAACTGGATAGTTGAAATGACCCCTTCTATGTACTTCGAATGGACCTTATTTTAACGGAACCCTGCAACGCTTTGTGAACATAGTCGGAAAACAATGCCGATCAGTTGTGGAGACTCCTTTGGACACGTGAGCCAAATATTGCACCAGGGTTTTGCAACTTTGTTTCAAACGCAACTACAAAGTGCTCGCTCTTGTTTTAAATGACATCACTGGGAGCTTCAACCACATCACTGGACTTGCATCACATTTCCGTTACTTGTTAAATCCAGAACAAACATCTTTCCACAACCACGAAATAAGCCAGTGCTGCTTCTGCTTCAATCAACGTAGTTGGTGCCCCCGGTGGTGTCATTTGTTGAAAGAAAAGCCGACACTTCTCAGCTGTGTTTCAAACCAAATTGCAAACTCCCTGATGTGTGAAGTGCAATATTTGGCTCGCATGTTCACAGAGCCTCCGTGACTTCTCGGCACCGTTTTCCGGCTTGGTTCAGGAAGTGTTGCAGGACCCGTTTTGAGTGATTCAAGCGGTAATTGCTGCCGAGTTCAGAATCTCTAGGTCTCCGAGGCATGCACCTGTCACTGAGAAACTGATCTTGTTCACTGTTGTGTTCACTAACGCCCATTAAATTCATTAAAGTGTGTGTAACTAATGCCATTAAAGTGCGGACGATGTAAAATCCTGGGGCCCTTCGGTTTGTGCGTGGAAAGGTGAACAAAAAAGCGAAATTGGAAGGAGGCGCGCCACGGACTGGTGGCGGGCTGGGGAGCGCCAAGAAAGACCAAGAAAGAAAGGAAAGAAGAGGAGACTCAGGCAGTGCGTGCAGAGGAGCTCGAGATTCGGAAGCCTCACCCGCCTCACCTTGCATCCCGTTTCACCTTCCATTACCAAAGGAGTTGTCCGTGGAGTTTCCTCTCGACTGACTCGATCAGACTGAGACTCTGGAGAAGCTGTCACATGCTGGTGTCGATACTGATGTCACCGACTAGTAAATGGTGAGGAAGTTACCACTGAGTCGGTTATAGCTAGTTTTGCCAATACGTCCTGCCTATCGGAGCTGAAAGGATGACCCCTCATTTTTAGAGTACAACGGCTTAGTAGGACACAACATTAAAAAAAAAAAATGTTACACCATCTCCCCGAAAGGGACCATGGGGTGATGCGGAGTTCCACGGTGACGCGGAGTTTCACGGTGCATTTAACGGCGGTGTTTACAAGTTTGCAGTGTTGTTGCTTCCATCACACAACACCACCAACTTTCATCGGAGAAGGAGGAGATACTACTGAAGCGAAGCGCGCGCGCGCTCTCTACCCGCTTTATTTATTGCAGCAGCTGTTGGACAAAGGGGAGAGGATAATCACGCATGCGTAGTGTGAGTGCGGACGGACGCCGCGCGCGCGCGCTTTCTACCCGCTCATTTATTGCAGCAGCTGTTGGAGAGGGGGAAAGGAGAAGAGAGTCGCGCATGCGTAGTGTGAGTGCGGACGTCGGTTGACGCGTGACATGCCCGCAAGCAAGAGATGCTCCGCATCTGAAAGAAAACTGCAGTTGGCATCAACGGCCCACGGACAGCATGCGGCAGTGTTACTCCGCGGTCCAATCACAGAAGGAAATAAAATCGTCATGCGACTTTTTCAAAATGGCGCCGTATTTATGCTCTCGCTTCCTGCAGAGCGTCTGCGTCTGCTGTTCTTGAGTCATTTCATCGTTAGAAGCTATAAGAAGGTGGACAAAAATGCGTGGAGTCTCAGCGTTTCCATCTGGAAAAGCTCATGGTACAGTTCACTTCGGTTCCGAGCCCGTCTTTCGTGTTAAACTTCACTGAGCTTGTGGCGCAGCCGGTTTTTGCATGGTCATCGCGTGATTTCAGCTCCACAAAGAATTGCCATTTTCATGTTCCCCTCTAATATGCCAATGAAGACATTAAGAATTTAAGCACCTATAGGTGCTTAAATTCTTAATGTCTTCATCACTGTTTTACTGTCGCTTTATTTTGGTTATATGGAAGGCTATAGGAACTAGTCGAAGATGCGCGGAGGTACAGTGGCTGGGAGGGGCTTCACTCTAGACGAGTTGTATCCGTCTATAGCTTCTCGTCGCCTTCAGTGTCAAGGAAGAAAATGTTTCGTTGATATTGAAGCGGGCACAGGGATACGCTTCTGATGGTAGTGTATTTTAGAACAGGGAGATTAGCCGGTGCAGCCCCAATGGCGGACCGTCAGCCTGCGTCTTCTTTGTTCCCCTTGAGGTCGTCGTCTTCGTCCGTGTTCTTGCACCGTGACATCCCCCGGCGGCAAAAACGCCGACCCGGCGTCACCTAGATCGCGGCTACGTGGTAAGGCTTGAGACGACTGACGTGGACGACATCAGACGACACGGACGAGGAAGCATCGGCAGGAGCTATTTCATAGGTCACATCACTGAGTTGTCGGACAACGCGATAGGGGCCGGAGTACCGGGAGAGTAGCTTTTCTGAGAGGCCGACGTGCCGTGAAGGAGTCCAGAGGAGGACGAGGTCATCTGCGGAGAACTGGACATCACGGTGGCGGCTGTCATACAGATTTCTGTCGTGATTGGGACTCAGAAAGGCGGTGATGAGCGATGTGACGTGCTTTAGCCGCTGCAGTCATGGCGTCGCGAGCATATTCAGACGAGGACTCGAGGTCGTTGGGCAAGATTGTGTCGAAAGGCAATGTCGGTTCACGGCCATAGAGAAGATAAAACGGGGAGTAGAGAGCGGTGTCGTGACGTGACGAGTTGTAAGCGAACGTCACAAAAGGGAGGGCTACGTCCTGGAAACACCAAGGTGGCCGGCGGTGTGTACGTCATGGAGCTGTGCGAGTACAGTTGCCCGCAAATGCGCGGGAATGACTAAGAGCAGCTCGTTCCCTTCAGGTCGCATATTTCGGCGGTATTAGATGCCATCCAGAATGAGGTACATACGAAGCGAAGGGCCCGACGGATGTGCATGGAGGCGGCTAGCTGATGAGGTCGAGTAAGTTTGGGTCACGTTCTTGCTCTTGTGCGATGTTGTGGAAGGCCGAGAGCGTGAATATTCCAGCAGGCGCATCATCGGAGCCTGGGCCGTCGACAGGGTGACGAGACAAGCAATCGGCATCCTGGTGTAGTCGGCCGGACTTGTGCACCACTGTGTATGTGTAGTCTTGCAGACGTAGGGCCCAGCGACCTAGACGACCTGTGGGATCTTTAAGTGTCGAGAGCCAACAAATGGCGTGATGGTCCGTTGTAACGATGAAAGGTCGGCCGTACAAGTATGGGCGGAATTTCCCCACCGCCCATACAAGTGCGAGGCACTCGCGCTCCGTGATTGAATAATTGCGCTCAGCGGCGGAAAGCAGGCGACTGGCGTACGCAGTAACTCTGTCGTAGCCCCGTTGACGCTGGCCTAGAACAGCGCCAATTCCATAGCCGCTAGCATCTGTACGGACTTCTGTTGGGGCAGATGGGTCAAAGTGAGCAAGAATCGGCGGTGCGGTGAGCAGTGTGATAAGGCTTGAGAAAGCAGCAGCTTGATCAGGGCCCCATGAAAAGGGCACGCCTTTCTTGAGAAGGTCGGTCAAAGGTCGAGCAATGTTCGCAAAGTTCCTTACGAATCTACGGAAATAGGAGCATAAGCCTACAAAACTGCGGACGTCTTTAATGCATGTTGGCACAGGAAAATCGAGGACAGCGCGAACTTTTGCGGGGTCCGGGCGGACGCCAGACGAATCAACAAGATGGCCGAGGATAGTAATTTGGCGGCGACCAAAGTGGCACTTTGAAGAATTTAACTGTAGGCCTGCAGCGCGGAACACCGAAAGAATAGACGAAAGACGTTCAAGATGGGTTTCGAAGGTCGGAGAAAATACGATGACGTCGTCTAGTAACACAGGCAGATGGACCATTTAAAGCTGTGCAAGAGCGTGTCCGTCATACGCTCGAAGGTGGCGGGTGCGTTGCACAAGCCGAAAGGCATGACCCCGAACTGGTAAAGGCCATCTGGCGTAACAAAGGCGGTCTTCTCGCGGTCCATGTCGTCGACAGCGATTTGCCAGTAGCCGGAGCGGAGATCTATGGATGAAAAATACGTCGCACCGTGGAGACAATCCAACGCGTCGTCGATGCGCGGCAGAGGATATACATCTTTTTTTGTAATCTTGTTCAGATGTTGATAGTCCATACAGAATCTCCAGGTGTTATCTTTCTTCTTTACCAAAACGACAGGAGAAGCCCACGGACTGGATGATGGTTCAATAATGCCTTTGCTGAGCATCTTATCAACCTCCTCCTGGATGACTCGGCGCTCGGCGTGTGACACGCGATAAGGCCGTCTGTGAATGGGCGGGGCATCGCCGGTATGTATGCGATGCTGCACCAGCGAGGTTTGTCCGAAAGGCCGACCGCCTATGTCAAAAAATATCGGAGTACTGGCTCAGCAGATGCCGGAGTTCGTTGGCGTGTGAGGGTGAAAGGTCTAGGGCTATCATTTTCGCGATGTCGTCGTGCGCTGGAGGTGACGTGGCCGCAGGCGAATTGCAGGTGCCCGAAGAGCTGGTCGAAGACTGATGCGGCGAGAGGGACAAAAGCTGGTATTCGAGTGACGGTGACAGAGTGGCGAGGGATATGCCTTCAGGTAGTACCTGAGGGCAGTCCAAAATTCAGTAGCGGCATATAAGCTTTTTGGTCCGATATGGTCACTACCGTGTGTGGGAAAGAGACGCCATGCGAGAGTAAGGTGCTGACGTCCGGGGTGACCACATAGTCGCCATCCGGCACACAGAAATTGGGCACAACACTGATACACGTGAGTGCCTGCGGCGGTAGACGAACAAAGTCAGCAGAACAGAGATGGGCCTGCGCTGTGTCGGGAAGTTCGGGAGCATCAGGCAAATCAAGCTGAACCACACCAGCTGAACAGTCAATCACAGCTGAGTGAGCCGATAAAAAATCAAGGCCGAGGATCACGTCGTGAGGGCAGTGGTCAAGGACGTGGAACAAAACGGATGTGTGACGACCCTCAACGCTTACACGAGCGGCACACATTCCCAGCACAACCGGTGTCCCTCCGTCAGCGACTTGTACAATGCTGGACTCGGCAGGTGTGAGAACTTTCCTCAGCCGCTTCCGAAGGTCAGCGCTCATGACTGAGATGTGTGCGCCGGTGTCAATCAGGGCAGTTACTGGTAGGGCATCAACTTCTACGGCGATTTGGTTCTGGTCGGTCGGCAAAGTAATCAGAGGATTTGCAGGTCGGGGGTCCAATGCAGCGTCACCTCCGGGAGCTGCATTTATCAGTTTTCCTGGGGTGATCGTACGGAAGGACGCGGCGACGAAGGACGACGGGGCAGAGGCGAGCGGGATCGACGATCGTTTGGCGACGGTGAACGGCTCGAGCGTCTGAATGATGCAGGAGGGCCACGGTACGAGTCGCCATAGGACTGGTCACGGTACATCGTGTCGCATGTACGTCGGATCATTCGGCGCTGCATTAAACGGCGGACGTTGGCTGTCATTTCGGCGGTAGAAAAACGTAGATCGTGAAAACGTGGACTGGCGGTGAGGGCAATAGCGAGAAATGTGACCCACGCCGCTACAATGGAAGTATATGGGCCTGTCGTCATGTGTTCGCCACTGGGCTGGGTCTCGGTATCGTCGAAACGTCGGTAATGGCCGACGAAGCGAAGCGGCAGGTGTGACTGGAGGCCCGCTAATGGAACACACCGGTTGAATGCCGGCGTTCGCAAGTTCCTCGCGGGCAACTGCCTTGATGAGAGAGACCGTCGCCTCTGCGTTCGCTGATGGTCGTACGAGAGATGGTGCCGCAGCCTCGATTTCTCGCCGCACGATGCGCACAACGCTATCCGCGGTGCGCGGTTGAAGGGATGGATGGGCGTCTTCGCAGGAAGACGTGGCAGCGGTGTTCGGAAGCCGCGTGAACTGTTGGGTGATGCGACGGCTCTTGGCGTCTTCGAAACGGCGGCACTCATTGATGATTTCGTCCACCGTCGAGCAGTCTCTAAAGACGAGCAAATTGAACGCGTCATCAGCGATGCCCTTAAGGATATGGCCGACTTTGTCAATCTCGGTCACGGTGGAGTCGACGAGGAGGCAAAGAGCTAGAACGTCAAGGATATAAGCAACGTATGACTCTGTGGCTGTTTGGGCCCGACAGGACGGGTCTTTCATGGCAGCGGACTTGCTACCGGCGGGCGGGCCGAAGAGATCACGCAATTTCCGCTTACACAAGTCCCAGCTGGTCAGCTCTTCTTCATGTGTGTCAAACCAGATGCGTGCTGACCCCTGGAGATAGAAGACAAGGTTTGCGAGCATCACCGTGGGGTCCCATCGGTTGTGAGCTGCAACTCGTTCGTAGAGGCCAAGCCACTTTTCCACGGTCTCGTTGGACTTGCCCGAAAAAGTTCCAGGGTCACGGGGGTGAGTCAGGACGACTGAATGTTGTGGCGTCTGGGATGCTGACGGCGCCGATGCTGGCGCCGTGTTTGATCCAGAGGCCTGTTCGTCGGTGGGCATGGTACAGCGGTTGATGACAAACCCGCTGCGGAGTTCCGTCTTCTGCGATACCCAGCACCTCTCACCAAAATGAAGCGGGCACAGGGATACGCTTCTGATGGTAGTGTATTTTAGAAAAGGGGATTAGCCGGTGCAGCCCCAATGGCGGACCGTCAGCCTGCGCCCCACTCCTGCGTCTTCTTTGTTCCCCTCGAGGTCGTCGTCTTCGTCCGTGTTCTTGCACCGTGACAATATTAATAGCCGTACAAGATTGTTGCAATTCCTCTCTGCAATTCCTAAATCACTATGTAAAGACACTTTGACGCCGTCATGGTCACTAGTATAAAAAAAATTATAACTCGCAATGTAAAAACAGTTTGACTCCTTCATGATCACTATAGTTTATTAAAAATATTACCCCATTGTTTGTAAACCCTCCGGTCAGCTTTCTCCTACTTGTTCCTCTCCCTTTCTCATTCCCCCCTCCACATTTTTTTTTGCGCTTTGCTCCTACCGCTCTCCTGCCGCGGGATTCATGGCTGACCACGTACCTGTTGTGGGTTGCGCCAGACTTCCAGGTGAAAATAATAAAGCAAAAACAGTTTCACGTCCTGCTCACACAGCCTGACGGCATTCACCTTTGAAAGAGTCAGGTCGCTGCTGGACCGCTGCCACCCAATGGACGCATATGCAAGGCTCGAAGGCTTTATTTCTCAAGCATGGCATGATGTACAATGCTGCGCACCTATTACGGGGCATAGTCGGCGCGGATGCCACTGTGGGAGACGGCTGCGTCACGGCCCGCAGTCGATCAGTCCCGGCCAGCCCGCCGCGGGACGCCGCTCCCCGTCGCTCGTCCAGCCATGTCCCCCGACCCGGGCTAGAATGCTAGCACGAGCTACGCGCACCACACGCGCACTTAGTCGTCCACTCTTCATTGTCTCGTCCCTATGGCGGCGATCCCCATATTGCCCCACCTCCTGCGGAGGCGATGGCACTGGCCCGCTGCAGCCTACACGATGAAACGGCGCCCCCACCGGCGGTAGAACCTTGACAGCTAGTGCACCGGAGGAAGTATGGCGAACGCAGCTCCAGGCCACGCGGTCCTAAACCTGTCAAGGTCTTGTAGTCCCGCGAGTCTTAAGCCGAACCCGGGCGTGGATGTGCAACTGGTCGGCCCACCAACCTTGTTCAGTAGAGTGCACCAGCAGGTCACCAGTGAGCGCTGCCGCCAACTCACAGGCAAGCAACCGCCGCGTGGCCGGCCAGTCACCTCAGATTGGCAGCACATGGGAGGGCAGCGGAAGCAGCATTGAGATGTCGGAAGTGTATCGCCGAATTACTCCCTGTTGACGTCCTGGCCGGTCGTCTTCCTTAGGATTTTGTCTTCCCGTCGTCCTCAGTACCCCTTTAAACAACGCTGCTAAACTCAAAACACGGCGAACAGATCGTCGTCCTGTAAATTGTCCGACCTTCGGGGTCGTCGCTTCCCCTGCGGTCCTCCAGCTCCACACCGCCGTCCTCTCTGGCGAGAACAATATCATGATTACCAGCACCGTCGTCGCAGGCGCCCGTCATACTCCGTCATCTCAGTCTTTTTTATTTTTTTTTATTTATCAGATACTGCCGGCTGCCTTTTGGTAGCCATGGCAGGAGTGGGTACATCACATTACAATATTACACATTGCATCATTTCAGACGACAAGCGAGAACAAAAGCACATATGACCAACGATAACAACACATGCGGTCGAATGTGAACTCTGTAGTTCATCTTCAAAATCTTCATTTAGCGATATCTTCTACGGACGTACACGTCGGCCGGAGTCTGCTTCTGCGAAGGCTCCTGCGAAATTGTGCTTCCGGCGCCTTCACCGAAGTGGCTTCCTTGGACTGCTGCGTAGGGACATCGGCTTGCTTGTCAGCGTAACTCATTGTTTTCCCGGTGCGCAATACGGGAGAGTCGACGTAGCCACTCGCCTTGACTGGTCCGTTGCCCGCCGTGGCTTACCAACGCGCATTCGCATGGTTGGAGATCATGTAATCCCGCCGGCGGTGGGGCAGCGACTTGCGGAGCGGGCGACGCGGCTTCTCCCACGGGAACGGTCCACCTGGAATGTAGCCGGCCCCTCGTTGGGCGCCATTGTGGGTAACAGCCGCGTCACGGCCCGCAGTCGCTCAGTCCCGGCCAGCCAACCGCGCGACACCACGCCCCGTCGCTCGTCTAGCCATGTCCCCCGACCCGGGCTATAACGCTAGCACGAGCCACACGCCACACGCGCACTTCGTCGTCCACTCTTCATTGTCTCGTCCCTATGGCGGCGTTCCCCATACCACATATACCTAGAGGCTGCTTTTCCCAGTGGGATGCCACTCTTTCCCGCCCTGCCTTCACACGCCACACCACAGCGGAGAGGCTTACTGCGCGCGCTAGCTCATATGCTCTGGCACTGTCCTGTGTTACGCGACCCAGAGTTCAAAGCAGACCCAAAGCAGAGGACTGGGAGGAAGCCCTTAGAAGCGGCGACCTTTCGGTTCAACTATGGGCTATCCATAGAGCCTGCGACATGGCTGCGGCCACGGTCTTCCGGTCCCTGAGCGGGAGCGGCCCACAACTGCTACGGGCTTCCCCTAGAAAGGGATGTTCCATCGCAATTCCTCAGGATCTAAATAAAGTTCTCTGCCTGCGTGCCATGGAGGACCAGCGACAATCGCTTGACAGGGGCAGCCGGATTGCAGAAGCAAATGGGCCCCAGGATTGACGCCTCTGCAGCCTTTGGGGCGCCACCAAGACTGGCTGCAGTCCTCGCATGGCTAAACGTTTTGCCTAAAGGTGTCCTTAAGGCCTACAACTTTAAGTAGAAATCGACGAAAAATGGCAGTGGGCTTCATAACTTTGGGGCGTAACTGACTTGCCACAACCATCAGTCCCAGAAGTATGAAGGGTTCGTCCACTACAGGTAATCATCAGAGGATGAACTACTTAGTTTGCAGAAATTTCGAATGGACAAAAAGTTGCTCTTTGCACATGCTCCTGCAGAGACTAAATGTTTATTCCTTGATTTGCGATTCCCACACCAGCGATTACTCCCCTGAGACCGACCGTTCGTCTTCGCAATTACCGCCTGCGGAGTAACGTTTCATTTGTATGTTTTTTTAGCTGCAACTTTCGCAAACGTGATCATATTCACAATTTTTCTTCAAACTGAAAAAGTATTGTCTGCAGGAGGTCGCCGGTTTCAGGGATAGTACGGGAAAGCTGAGCATGTCGATGATAGAGATAAGTAAAAGGCGCTTAGACTACTGGTGGCGGAAAGCTATGGGGCAAACAGAAAGGCAAGGCAGTTCGAATAAGATTGTTACCTCACAGCGGAACGACAATATGTAAAATAGGTAGGCGAGGAGAGAAATCTGTTGTGAAAATATGTTATATCGGGAAACAAACATTTGTAAGGGATAAAATAAAGGTGATAAAGGGGACGATAAAGGGGACTCATAGAGGCCATCGGGTGTTGCAAAGGCCGTCTTGTCCTTGTCCGCTTCGTGCATAGGTATTTGCCAATACCCTGAGCGGAGATCGAGACTTGAGAAATATTCCGCGCCCTGAAGAGAGTCAAGGGCGTCGTCAATTCGCGGCATCGGATATACGTCTTTTCGCGTGATCTTATTGAGTGCTCTATAATCAACGCAAAAACGTACCGAGCCGTCCTTCTTCCGGACCAAGACAACAGGCGACGACCAAGAACTAGACGATGGCCTAATGATATCGCGTTTGAGCATGTCACTGACGTTGTCCTCGATGATTTTACGCTCTGCGGAAGACACGCGGTAAGGGCGTCGGCGGACAATTGAACCGCCCTCGGTTTCGATGCGATGCACAGCGACGGAAGTGCGTCCCAGAAGCTTCGAGTGGACGTCAAATGAAGTGCGGTGTTTTCGAAGTAGAGCTAACAGATCTTGCTTTTGCTCCGCAGTGACGTCGGGGTTTATGGTGGCAGTTAACGCTACGGTCGTCGCGTGGTCATCAGTAGAAGTAGGCAGCGGTGGTGTACCTGTGTTAAGCGGCATCAGGGCAAGAGGTTCGGTGTCAGCAAAGCAGTTCACAACCGTACCTTGGGGTAGAACAAGAGGCCACGTAGTGGGGTTGCGTGCTGTGACCAACGCTCTGCTGTCGTGAAACCGGACGAGGCTAGGTGCAATTACAAGCCCACCAGAGATCCAGCGATCACACGGAGCAAGGAACACGTCACCGTTAACGATGGTATCGGACGTCAGCGTTATAACATTCTCTTCGCCCGGAGGTACAGAACAATCGGCCGCCGTGACAAAACGCAGACTGGGAGCATTACCACGAGATGAAAATTCCGTGTCCTTCATGTGAACGACTCGCTGACGACAAGCTATCACTGCTGAAGCTGAAGAGAGGAAGTCCCATCCTAGAATAAGTGCGTGAGTACATGAAGACAGGACAATAAACTGGATGTGGTGAAGTATGCCATCGATGAAAACTCGCGCTGTGCACACACCGACGGGCCGGATAAGAACTTCGTTAGCACATCGAAGAGGAGGTCCAGTATACGGCATCTTCACTTTTCTCAAACGCGAACATAGTTCAATACTAATGACGGAAAGCGCTGCACCTGTGTCTACCAATGCTTCAGCCCATACACCTTCAACACACACCAACAGTACATTTGAGGGCCGCTGCGGAGGAGTTTGACTGAGTCCGAAAGATGCAGCTTTCCCTCCCGAAGCTGCACTGCTTAGTTTTCCGGTCGGTGGTCCGAGGACGAAGTAGCTGGTCGAAGGGGAGAAGTGGAACGCCGCATCGGTGATGGAGAGCGACGACGTGAAAAATGGGAAGGGCCGGCTCCGTTGAAGCCCGGAGGAGATGGTGAGCGACGCTCGTAACGTTGGTAGGGGCGACCATGTTGCGGAGGCGGAGGAGCAAACTCGTCCCTTTCATAATAGTCGTAACCCCGTCTTTCGTCCTGTTGACGGCGCCGGCAAAACCTCGAGATGTGGCCACGGATCCCGCAGTAATAGCATACAGGTCGAGGTGGGCGCCATACGTTTGGAGCTGGAAGTGGTGTTCGTGGTGAGAGAACGTTCACCGAACCGTGCATTGTGGGCGTGTGGACGAGTGGCTGTGGGGAAGGCGCGAGGGCTGCAACCTGAGCATAAGTTGGCGATAAAGGGGACCGTGATAAAGGGGACGATCCTAACATGCATCCAGTCATCCAGCTAAAGGCAGGAGAGAACAGAGAAAACTCGGAAGAGGCTCTGGGTGAGGAGGAGAGGCGGGTCTGCAAACATTCATACCAGCTGTGACAGTGCCGGAAGGACAGTACACCAGAAGAGGCGGTGGGAGGGAGGTGGGCAAACTACAATGCTGTTGCTTTTCCCCTGGCTTCTTGTATTCTATCCTTTATGTTCCCCAAGTGAGCATGTAATTACTGTTGCTAGTCACAGTCTCGCAGCAGTAACAGTTGGGGCTGTTGTGACTGTCCGCGCACATGTCTTTCCTTCGAGGTGTCTGTGCCTGTGTGTGTTTCCGTTTCTTAAATTTTTTTCCACTTCGGTTTTTGGCGTCTCATTTTTCATTCAGGTTTGAGGGTCACCGCACTGACAGCCTCTGCCCATGAATCGAATAGTTTTTGTTTGATGCAGTTTGCCTGTGGTAATATTCGTTTAGTTGTCAAGAGTTGCTATTCATGTGACCGCACCAGAGAGGCGTCAGAAAGCGCTTACTTCCGCCAATGTCTCGAGCCAGTAAACGCGTTCTGCTCTGAGCTCGGCTGACATTGCCTCCGAGACTGCACAGTCGGTGCTTATTTTTTTTAATCACACCTACTACTATCTCTCTTTAAAATGTTGTACGTTGAGTAAGCCTGTGGTGTATGACACGTAACTGCAAGAACAATGCTTTTATATAGCTCCGGAAAAACTACCATCAGAATGCGAGTTGCAAAGCGTCGCGACATGGCAAGTTGTCTTGCATAATTTGCGAACAATCAGACAAGAAAACGTGAACCAAGCATTGCGACCAAATAATTACTGCTTGCGTGTCATTGTATTCTCTGCACATAAACGCAAGAGTACAAGAAGGCATTATGACTGAGTTGTTACTTTGTGACGTGATGACTATGCGCATGCGCGCACATAAAATATTTCTACTATATGTGCTTATATGGGCACTTTCCATCAGTCGATTGGAGATGTCCAGTTGTTCCGGCTTGTCTCCGATCATACACGCTCTCGTAGAACTGTCACTGACGGCAGCTATAAATACTTATGTACTGTACAGACTGTCGGGCCTTCGGGCTCTTATCTGCAGCACGCACGGTGGAATCAGGCGTCAGGATAACACACGCTGCATTGACCATGCGCGTGAAGAGCGGCAGCGTTTGAAAAGGCCACAGGGGGGCGGGGAAGGTGGACGCTGGCCGATAAAAAAGGGAGAGGAGCCCGCTGGCTTCTTTTGCCGGAGGGCAGGGGGATGCGATGATGGTCGTGCGACGCGCCAGGGTTTTCCTCCGTGCGTGCTGCAGAGCGGGGGCCAAGGTCAATCTACATATACCTTGGCGGGGGCCACGCCGGCTTGGGGCGTCCGCTAAGGCGAGTCGTGGGCTCGTCTTCGATTGCCATTTGAGTGTGAGTTCGTTTGCATACCTGCCTTTACGTTTCGCGTTGTATGTTCCGTGGTTAACCGACAGTCTGCGGGTATTGTTTGTTCCGGGCTTATGGTCCTTGTATGCGTTTGTGCCGTGGTGTGCCGGCATTGAAAACTTGGTCAGATTGGTTTGAGTCGTGAATTAAAAGGTCCTTATTCCCAGCGTTGCTGGCGCGTGTCGTACGGGTCGTGGCTCACGGACCCCCCCCTTCTTGAGCGGAGGCAGAGGCCTTCAAGACAAATGTTCCGGAACTGAAATGCTAGCAGCAGTCAGAATGAATTCAATAATGCCGTCTGTTAGGTTCTGGAATCGAATAGTTTTTGTTTGATGCAGTTTGCCTGTGGTAATATTCGTTTAGTTGTCAAGAGTTGCTATTCATGTGACCGCACCAGAGAGGCGTCAGAAAGCGCTTACTTTCGCCAATGTCTCGAGCCAGTAAACGCGTTCTGTTCTCAGCTCCCTTGACGTGAAGGGCAAATGTGTAAGAAGAGCGACCACTTCACTCAAGCTGACGGTGTCGCGCCTGCGAAATGCCCTGATCTCGTGCGTGGTTTGACTCTGAGCCCACATATACGACATGAAGTGTGCTCACTTCAGACAAATGTTTTTATGTGCGTGAGCGACGACTGCCAAGTGCGGATCCTTTGGCTTTTTTTTTCGCTACCGCGAGGCGAAGAACACTCCTCCTAGATTCCATGTATAGCCGCTTTGCCATGTAGCGAAAGCAATCGATATGCCGTCAAGCTTCCCCACTGGCTAAGCCCGAAGGTTTCCGTCTCGTTAGAGAGGTTTCTGGTCCATGCGGCCACTTCCACAGTTTTGAGTAAGTGACCCTGTGGCCTGGCCTATTGTTTGGGGCACCACTTGCCAGAAGAACCGCATTCTGGGGTCTGTTTGTGTTCTCTTCGCCTTCTGTTCGCCAGGCACCAGCCTGGAGAGCACAAAATAACACAAGACGATGCGTTTAAGACTGATTACTTCGTGGTCTACTTTGCCAGTTTCCCTGCGAGAGCTTGAAGAACCGGCCAGGTTAGGAAGCGAATGGCGGACAGGGCTTTAACAGAGGAGAAAATAGAAGGCAGGAGGACTTGTTGCTACCACTGCTTGGGTAACTTCTGCAGTGCCGAAGTCTATTTAAAAAGTCGCAAACCTTTGTCCTTTGGAGCAGAATGACCACGAACACCGGGAACATTTTGATGTGGGGTTATCGTTCGTTTCGTGTAGGTGGCGCTAGCCGAAGATTCTTCTTGTAATTGGAAAACTAATAGAATTTTTCGGTATTGCTGGAGTTTCCTGCTGTGATTCAAATCTGCAAATATGATAGCAGGCCCTTGATGTATCTTTAAACCTACGCCTGCTTCATTTTTCAACGTTATGTGCACATTAACGGTGACTTTGTTGGTATTTGTAGCGCAACGAATTACGAAACATTGAGTGCTTCGCTTGACATTACTGCTTATTGTATTGAGAGACCATTTCTCGACATATTAGATTTATTATCCTACTTTCTTCGGGCAGTAGATCGCGCCCGCTACTTTATCGGCATTCTGCTAAAGTATGCAAAACTAAGACCATGTACCCTCATTATAGCCTAATTACGCTCGTCTACACGGTAGGGTCATTCGTACCCCGGCAGTAGACGAGAATCCTGGCGCACTGCAAGGGACCGAGAGCTACACAAGCGCTCCAGGAAGGAACGCACGTGCAGAGGCGGTGTCACCGTGAATGCTCTTCTGGCGCTCTTGGTCACTGGTGGTAAATGCCCGGGCGAGATCGCGACACTCTTCAGCATGTCTGGCTGTGGCAGAAATCGGCGCAGCCTCAGATGCATCCGGCAGGTACGGAAAGATTGTGTTGACTGTGTGCGACGTGTGCCGACCGTGCAATAAAAAGAAGGGTGAAGACCCAGTAGAGCTCTGGGGGGCGATATTATAAGCGTAGGTCATGAATGGCAGGAAGGCATCCAAATTCGCATGATCAGAGGCGACGTACATTGAGAACATGTCGCCGAGTGTGCGATTAGAGCGTTGTGTAAGGCCATTAGTTTGCGGGTGGTGAGCAGTAGCTGTGCGATGAACAAAGCGGCACTCTTTGAGAATGGCTTCGACGACTTCTGGTAAGGAGACACGCCCTCGATCACTAAGCAATTCCTTGGGTTGGCCGTGCCGAAGAAGCGGCGGAGTAGGAATTAAGCATCGCGTGCTGTAGCCGCGGGGGGGGGGGGGGGGGGGGGGGGAGGGAGGTTCTGCGCATCGCCTTAGGTGGTCAACAGCCACGATGGTCCAACGGTTACCAGCCGATGTCAGCGGGAGTGGCCCATGCAAATCGTTGCCGAAGCGCCCAAATGGCCAGATAGGGCAAGGCAGAGGTTGTAGACCTACTGGTGACAGGCGCGGCGAAGATTTCCTCCGCTGGCAATCGAGGCAGGAGCGAATGAACTGCTGAACGTAGCGGTACATACCTCGGTAGAAGTATCGAATGCGCTCGTATGTTTTGTATACCCCAGAATGTGCACACTGAGGATCAGACTGGAACGACGAGCATATTTCAGAACGCAGACTCCGAAGTACAACTAACAACCATTGGCTGCCATCGGCGTTGTAATTACGTCGATAAAATAGGTCGTCGCGAATGGCGAAGTGGCGGGCTTGACGGCGCAGCGCGCGAGTGGTCGGTTTTGCCGAGGGGTCAGAGAGGAAGTATATCAACTAGGCGATCCAGTGATCCTTGCGCTGTTCGCTAGTGATGGTGTGAAGGTCGATGGAAGAAGCGGTCATACGAGATACTGAGCAGCAGTTATCGTCGTTGGGCAAGGGAGAAGGAGAGAGAGCGTCAGAGTGCTGACGTCTGCAGCGGTAGACTACGCGAAAATCGTAGTCTTGTAGGCGAAGTGCCCAACTTGCAAGGCGGCCTGATGAGTGTTTCAGTGACAACCAACAAAGTGCATGGTGGTCCGTGATGACATCAAATGGGGGGCCATACAGATATGGTGGTAACATCTGGGTAAGTGCCCATATGATTGGCAAACATTTTTTTCCGTCACAGTGTAGTTACTCTCGGCTTACGTAAGCGTGCGACTTGCGTAGGCGACGACGCACTCTTTCTTTTCTTTTTTAGATGTGAAGCAGCTCTTTGACTAGCGTGTATAACGCTGTCCCTCCGTACCACAATCATCATCCTCCTCCGCACAAGCGCGAGGCAACGCGCTTCCCTCGGCGCAGGTGTTGAAGCGGTGCCAACCTGTCACGCTCCCCTCGCACGCTTCCCTCGCAGGTGCGCGCGTACGTCACTCTCTCCCTCACCCGCCTGAGCGCCCGCAGCTGCCGGCTCCAACGCCCGCTCGCCTCCCGTGTCTGCGTTTCAAACAAACGTTTACACCAGTAAACGCTACACCGAGTTTCGCTTCAAACTGTTCTTCCAGCACCCGCGTTAGCGCCGTTCAACCCGTCCCGTGCGCAAAGCTGCTGCTTCGCATCCCATCAGGGTTCCCTTAGGGGAGATGGTCCAATTTATTTATTGCAAAATGGGCTTGCCCTTAAGGCATAATATATGGTGTATTTTGTTAAATGTGTGCTGCAACTCCTGTGTTGTGTATGAACTGAAGTAGTGTTTTTGGTATCTGTTGTCGTGTACCCAACGATCATAACTGGTCGAGGCACTGTATCGGAGACCGTCTTGTTTAAGGAGACGAGAGCGCTCCCGATGGAGTCCTTTACATGTCCATATGATTTGCGCTGCGCGAGAACAGCTCCGAGGCCAACGCCACTGGCGTCGGTGTGCACCTCCGTAGGTGCTGCGGGTCGTAGTGGCGTAAAATTGGGGAATATGTCAGGAAACGGTGGAGATTCGTGAACGCCTCGTCGGACTCAGATGACCACGAGGTGAGGGACCCGTTGCTTCCAAACAGGTTGGACAGTGGCGCCATAATAGTGGCTAAATCGCGAATGAAGCGCCTGAAGTAGGAGCATAAGCCTATACCATTGCGCAATTCTTTAACGGACGTTGGTTTGGAGAATTCGGCCACAGCCCGTAGTTTGGTGGGGTCGGGGAGAATTACATCCTTAGATACGACGCAGCCTAATATTCTTATTTATTTATTTATTTATTTATTTATTTACAGATACTGTCGGTCCACATCAGGACCAAGACAGGAGTGGAACAATACAAAATTATACATATTAATACAGCAAGCAGTGAACGGAACTATAAGATAAAATTATACATAGTAATACAGGAAGCAGTCAACAGAACAACAAAATACAACGGTACAGCGATATATGGCATATTGTTGGAAATATTCGGAAAGAAGAGCGGAAAGCTGCTTACGCGTTCCTGCGTTTACAGTATTTGCAGGGAGACAATTCCAGTCACGTGCTGTCGAAAGGAAGACTGCACGTGACTAGCTGCCTAGCGGCAAATCGGCACTTCTTTAGGTTTAGCTGTATGCCAGCGTTTGTAAGGCACATCAGAACGTGCCGGAGGCGTGCAACATGCGTCGAGTCAGGGGCAAAAACAACGTTGTCAAGGTAGCAGGGACACGTGTTCCACTTCATTCCGCGCAAGACGGTGTCCATCATGCGCTCAAAAGTTGTGGGCTCATTACAAAGTCCGAAAGGCATGACATTAAATTCGTATAAGCCGCCAAGTGTTACAAAAGCTGTCCTCGGTAGATCGGCGTCTGCTATGAGTACTTGCCAATATCCCGAGCGCAAATCTAGAGATGAAAAGAATTCGGCTCATTGTAGAATGTCAATGGCGTCGTCTGTGGGCGGAAGAGGATAAACTTCTTTGCGAGTGATCTTGTTGAGACGACGCGGTAGTCTACGCAGAATCGCACAGAACCATCCTTCTTTGTAACAAGGACGACAGGGGATGCCCGTGGGCTGGCTGAAGGGCGTATCACCTTGCGACGAAGCATGTCGTCGACCTGTTCGTTGATCACACGACGCTCTGTGGGAGACACGGTATGGGCGTTGTCGCGATGGCGGTTGGGAACCAGTGTCGATACGGTGTGTTACTGCGGACGTACGACCTAGAGAAGGCTCCCGCACATCGAAAGAAGAACGGAACTCTTCCAAGAGGCATGAAAGCTGAGACCGCTGGGCCGGCGTAAGGTTGTCTGGGATAGAAGGATCAAACACATCGCTGGATAGTGAGTCACACACAGAAATAGCGCTGAGCGCTCTCGAACTATCACATCCAGTATCGTCGGGTACGTCCACACCTTGAACGGCTGCAGTGGGCTCCACATGGCCAAGACATTCCCTTCCGGCCAACATCACAGGGTATTGGAACGGGTTGCAAACGAAAATGGTGCTGAAGGCCCGAGTGATGTCCACTGTCGCAAATGGGACAGAAGACCTCTCAGAGTCATGAAACTGTCGGATGGATACAACAGTGCAACACCGTCCGAGAGGCTTCTGCAGTACATGGGCACGATCGTTGCTGCTTTAGGAAGAATATGTGTGTCGGCTTGAAGAAGCAGCTCCCTTGTAGTGGAATAATCGTCGGTAAAGGGCAAATCTAACAACAGCGAGAGTTCAATTTCGGCCAGTGCGCAATCGATGAGAGCATTGTGGCGCGAGAAGAAATCCCAGCCTAGGATCACATCGCGAGAAGATGACGATGAATTCTGTAGCATATAGGGCGTCGTCGATGAGAACACAAGCAGCGCAGGTCGCCAACGGGTGAACATGCTGACAGTCCAGAAAGGGGCGTCGTGACTTTCCGAAGTGAGCGGCAAAGCTTAGCGTCCATAGTACATACGGCAGCTTCCGTGTCTACTAGTTCAGATGTGCGAACACCGTCAATAAACATTTCAATAACGTTCGAAGGACTCCGATGAGGACTTTCACGTTTTGATGGTATCGCAGACCTTGCCTCGTGGACTGCGACGACCAGTCTTCCTCGTTCCCAACAACGGGACGAGGCCGCATTGGCGACATGGAGCGACAGCGTGGGGATGGTGAACGGCGGGTCACTGGTGCCGAAGACAGTGTGGGCGATGTCGTCGAACGGGTGTCGTAATATATGGAGGGCTGGGCTAAGTTCTCATTGGTGATGCGGCTCGAGGCGGCTCAACACGATTGCGATAACGTGCGTAGTGACCAGCGTAGCCACACGCAAAGCATATCGGCTGGTTGTCACAAGTACGCCATGGTGCCGCTGGAGCAGGACCCATCCAAGACAAGGCTGGAACGGGAAGCACTACGGCCGAGGTTCACCAGAAGGCCTCTAGGCCTGAGGTTGTACCTTATCCCTAAAGTTTTGGAACGTAGCGCATGATGAGATTCTCAATACCGGCGGCAAACGTGGTCGCGGGCGATAATGGGCACTTGCATTTGCATTAGCAAGCACACTGAAACTCGAACTACGGGTAGACTAAAACTTCGCGTGTGGTGATTCGTGTAGTGGTGCTGGTCTTATCCTTTTCTAAACTGTGTATACTAGATCAACTGAGTGTTTAGTGCGGACTACATAAATTTATGATTATGAATGCTCTTTTTTGAATCTCTAAGGAGTCGATAGTCGATACTATTGCCGTTTTGTGCTCTTAATTAATCCTTTTTTGAGTTGTTCAATGTCTTATGACGCTTCATGCGTTCGACGTGACATCACTTACCATCTTCTTGTACAGTCTAAAAATGCACATGAGGATTTTCAGCTGACTGTCGCCTTCAAGGTGCTAGGGCAAGTGAGGCTTAAGTGTAATTACTTTTTTTATATTCATCGGGTTGCGGCATGCGTTTCCTATGTGTGCTGTGTTGCAACATCGCTCCCTGTACCGGTAATGACGGCAAAATTTCTCGTGCCACGTTTCTTTTTTTGGGGGGGGGGGGCGGGGGGGGGGGAATTGCACAAGAACAATTACTCGTATACAACCGTACTTGATGAGCTGTAATTGTTTGTTCTTTTCAGGAAACTACCAAAGATAGCGTCTCTCCGGTATGAGAACGACATGTGCGTGTGGTTGCTGAACTCGAAATGCACGAAAGGTACCGTTGTTTATTTCATGAGCCAATGGACCGCAGTGGGAATAATGGGACAAATCTGCGTCAGAAACGAGATGACCATTGCACTGGCCTTGTTATCTTTGTGCGTTATGTGTCCATGTAGGGAAAAACTTTTACGAAAAATCGCGACAGCCCCACTAATAACGTGAAACATGGGGAGCTGTAAAGCATACGGTAATGAGCCGGTGTTTACCACAAAAACACGTCAATCGATGCTAATGGGCTTGTTTTACAGTGCCCACTACGACGACGTTAGATGCCGGCAGTCCTGGCTCATTAACAGAAATTTGTTAAAATCTCTTTTGACACGACAACCCTACACATACACTGTTTGACTGCGTGCCTTCAGGATCGGCCCACACAATTTTCGCCACTGAATCTAAGAAATTTCTGCTAATTAATGAAATCAATCCTGATGACTCCTGCATATTAACATACTTTAAAACATATTAGTTTATCCAGAGCAACTTTTGAACATATATACGCTAGTTTTTTTACCATAATTTTAACGCTTGCCTTACCGTGACGACCGACAGCAAAGATGCTTCTCAGCTAATATTCATTTTGTATTGTGCGATCTGTCTTGTATGCATTCTTACGTCCACACTAATGAGGTGAGCCAGCCGAGAAACACATTTAAGAATCGTGACGTTGTGGCGAAAGGGCAGATGACCACGTGACCCATGAGCGCAGCGGCGAATGAGTGCACTTGCGCCATACGTAGCCACAGTTTCCGTGGTGCCTTGCCATAACCAACGTGGCGGCGCATCAAAAGTAGAGATATGCATTTGCTTACGCAATGCGGTCAGATATGCATTTGCTTACGGAATGCGATGCGCGCGGGGACGATTTAACTGGTTTTATGTCCCTAAAACCACGTTATGATCTGAGAGACGCCGTACAGGTGGACTCCAGAAATTTCGACCAGCTGGTGTTATTCAACGTGCATTGACTTGGAGCATCACACAGACCTCTTGCCTTTTACCTTGCTTTGAAATATAAGAAAGTTCTTGTGGTTTTTAACGGCAAAGCTGTGTGTTTTAGGGGCGAAGCTCCTTATAGTCTAGGGCAATCCCTCGTCCCTCCGGCGTACCCAGTAGCGTCTGCCTTATCACACAATAGATGGCGCTGTCCCATAGAGCTGCATGCAAACTGCAGTTGGGTGTCTACTTATATGAAAAAAAATCCCGAAAGTTGTGCCCGAAGCGGGGAATCGAACCAGGGACCCCTCGCTTCCGAACGCGCGGCGCTAGCCACTACGCCACGAAGTGTTTTTTTTTTCCTTTATTGAATGGAGATATTTCCGTAAGTGCACATGGACACATGCACCACGATGACACTAAATACCCAACATTAACAAAATATCGCGTTTCTAACGATGGTGATGATGATGATGATTGTGGTTCGGTTAGGAAAGGACGCTAATTTCTGCAGCCCATGTAGGGAGCACGGCTAAGCGTACGTGGGGGTGGGGGAATGGGAGTGAAAGAGATAGAGAGGAGAGAAAGGCCGTAGTGGAGGGCTCCAGAAATTTAGATCACCTGGGGTTCTTTAATGCGCACTGACAACGCACAGTACACGGGGGCGTTTCTAACGCGTTTGTGCTAGCGCGTTACGGCCCGTGTAAGAAGCTGGTGTAAGACGCTGTGGCCTCTCCGCCTTATACTCTCTCAGCAGTCATGTGATGGCGTCGGCAAACGCGGTGCGCGTTCCGGCCTGTGTAAGGAGCTGCGTAAGGCGCTGTGGCCTCTCCCCCTTACTAGAGTGTACTGCACGTTTCTAACGCGTTTGTGCTAGGAGATCCCAGCGTTCGAATACAGTGTTTCTCACGTCTTTACATGGTGATCGACTGGGCGAATTACACGGAAGATTCACGGTTTACCGATGATTCCCTCCGGAGCTTCGTCCACTCATCATCATTCACCCCGTGGATATGCTGTGATTTCTTTTTCCTTTACCTCCCCTTCTCACTCTGTGCTTGTGTGTTTAGAACGATGTGAACGATTTAGAGTAGTTGAACCCTGCCATGGGAGAGCTGTTGCTGCTGTCCCGGTTAAGTTAGGTACTTAACGAAGGTAAAATCCTTGTCGTTACGAGCATTTAGTGCACGACAAGCACTTTACCTTTCGGCAAAGAGCCACAAAGCCCCGGTGTGCTTTCTGTTTACACTGAAGCAATTCTTCGCAACTAGTTAACATTTCGTGCAACCAGAAGCTTTGAGTTCAACATTGTGACCCCTTCGAGTCCTTTGCGTGCACTGACAACGCACTGTACACGGGCCTCTGGCATTTTCGCCTCCATCGAAAATACGACCGCCGCGGCCGGGATCGAACCCGCGTTTTTTGGGTGGCAGCCGAGTACCGTAACCACTACACCACCGCGGCGGTTCCATAGTCAACGCGCGCCTTTCGCTCTCTCTCTCTCTCTCTCTGTCTTTCTCTCTCTCTCACAAGACAGCAGATGGAAGAGTGAGAGAGCTCGCGCGCCGGGAGGCATGCGCCGAGGGCGAGCGCGAGCCTCCCGGCGTTGCAAGGCGTTGCATGGTATTGGTGAGTGGTGTAGGTTACACGATACGCGTGACAACCGACCCACAGCTTAAGGAGCTTCGCCCCTAAAATTCTTATATAACCTCACACACTGGTTCTCAGGTCTTTCATGATGTAATGAGCGAATTTTCACGGAAGAGCCATGAAACTCCGGAGCTTCGCCCACTCATCATCATTGACCCCTTGGATATGCTGTGATTCTTCAAAACCTCCTTGGCCTAAGCGTCCGTGGGGATAGGGTAAAAGGACTGAAATAGATAGAAAGGACAGAAAAGCCGTGGTGGAGGGCTCCGGAAATGTCGGCCCACCTTGGGTTCTTCAAATCGCGGTCGACTGTACGATCTTTAATAAGGCTATCGCCCGCTGTACTGTCGCATGGGAAATCGCGCACATGCGCATGCTTTCAATGTATCCGTTCTTCTACACGACTGTCAGCATGTGGTCTTATACCGCTTTGGGCGGTGCAAGAGTGAGTGTCTAGCGTGAAGCTGCAGGTGATAAGCGCATTTCATGACGTTTTACCTCCCTGACTTTCTTCCTTTCCTTCCTGCTCCTCCTCGTCATTGCGTTTTCACCGTGGTTAAATTAGACCATTAACTGTCAACAGTCCAAAATACATAACATGAAAAGAGCACGCCACCGCTAATAAAGTCCGTTTTATGTCCCCAGCTTGAATGTATTGTGCATCTTAGATCGCAATAAGATCCGTCAGGATGGTGCTCCGTGGGACATTTTTCAGTATTCCAAAGTGCTGCGCAGCTTTTAGATGCGAAGCAGCTTATGGCCGGGGGCTTGTCCCGGCCCTCCCTCGCAGTGTGGTGCCCAAAACCGCACTGTCGCATGCGATCCTCTCCCAACTACTCTTTTTCTTCCTCTCAGTTGTCTATACTCCTGCCTCTACGAACACGGTGCGCGTTGAATAGGGAAAGGTATTTCTTCGTCTGAACGCTTACAGCTAGCAAGGAAACGAGAACGCGCCCTCGCCCGCGAGAGGACAACGACTGACGCAGGCAGCGTCTGCTGCGTAGACGGATGCAACACGACACTACACGTAGTCAAACGATGCAAACGCGGTGTGCACACCCCCGTGCTGCTTCGCATCGCCTCATGGTCCCCTTTAGCCGGAGATGGAATAATTTTTTAGGGGCGAAGCTCCTCTTAGTCTAACCTTGTCCCGCATCAGGCGCAACCGGCAGTATCTCCCGGGAGGCACGCGCTCGCCCTCGGCGCGTGCCTCCTGCCCTCGGCGCTCGCCCTCGGCGCGTGCTGTCTTGTGTGAGAGAGAGAGAGAGCGAAAGGCGCGCGTTGACTATGGAAACGCTCATTCTTAGATGAACGCTCTACCAGCTCGCAAAGAAGGAGAACGCGCCCTCACCCGCGAGAGACAACGTTGGCGCAGGCAGCGTCTCCTAGCGAGGTTCTTGATTGAGAAATACCGACTGCTCGCGTTGGAGAACCGTTTACCGGCCACCCATATATATATATAATGTATATATATAAATAGGCACTGGATCTTGACTTGCAATGAAGTGCCGGTGGGAGATTTCACTTGTGCATAGCTGAACCATAAGGATTCGTAGAGTGCGCGTTAACTAAATTAATCCGGAACTCGGCACGATCTACGATGAACCTCCCGAGCTTCGCCCACTCATCATCGTTCACTCCGTGGATATGCTGTAATTTTTTTTCCTAGGTGTCCCTGCAGTTCCTTTTGTTTCTGGTAAATAAAATTGATTCATTGATTGATGCTGAAAAGGGGGGAGGGGAAGGAGGGCAGAGAATAAAGGATAGTATAGCCTTGTATAGTGTATTGTAGTATTGTATTGCCTAGCAAGGTGGGGCAATTATTATGCTCCTTCATCGAAACATTCGACTGAATCAAAATGCGTCTTGTTGCAGTCGGTATGCGATCCCACGACGTTCCAGTCAGCGGTCAAGCCCCATAGCCACTAGACATCCAAGGCAGGTTGCGCGCCCGAGTATCAGCCATGTTGAACGCGTCTCTCTCTGTGGTGAAGGCAGTCATGCAGACGTTGAATCTGCGTTCACTTGGTTTCACACGAGGAGGATAAATGCAAGAATTCTGTGGTTTAGTTCACCTTGGTTTTCAAAGTTCTGCGTGCCTCACCGGGTCGCGCCTAAAAGGTAAACGAGATCTGTGCACTCCACTAAATTAGCAAGGAACGCGGTTCCTGTGTGAAGCGGAGCCTTAGCGACGCTTTGCTTTGTTCTGCATCGATATGTGACGACGCAACGGGCCCTAATCGCGTTCGGGGAAGAAGTTACGTCACCAAAGCGAAACTATCGCCTTTTGCGAGACATCTCAGTTTAATACGGCCCCTGTACCATTCCCAGTAATCATGCCACGGCGGATGACACTAGGGCAGCCCGAAATTCAGCTCCTCGATAACCGCCGTCGTGACGGAGACTGCGTAAGCGAACCAAAGGGAGCTGCACATGAAAACAATGTCCAACTATGCTTTAGTGCCTTCACATTCTCAGCAAATTTAAAGCTTGCAAACAGTGTCTACTTTTCTTGGCCTACGCGAGCTGCAGGAATATGTGCGTGATGACTAGGCACCAGCTGAAGCATTCTTTAACCAGTGTTACCAGGGGAACGCAATAACTCTTTTCTGGCAGCCCTTGTCTGAACCACTGCCCAGCGTCCTTGGGTCACAGGAGAGGGCATGAAACAATACAAAGAAGCAAAACTCCCTACTGAAGGACTCCCGAAAAGATTGACCGCCTGTTTAACCAACGATATGACAGGGAAAATTAGCATCCACCCCTTTTGTAGCACGAGGCTATAAGGCTGCAAATTTTCCCTTTCATAACGCTACTCTATCTTGCGGGTTTCCGCAGAACTCATTTTGCCACTCTTTAACCAAAGTTTAACGTTCACCGAAAATGCTGCGCATTTGGGCTCTTACATTTCCGCATCCATCGAAAATGCGACCGCTGCTGCCCACCGTGGCAGACAATCCTTTTGGTAAGCGTCACAGACATGCTGTAGATGCGATCGGAAACGAAACTATTCGTTTAAATAATGCGTATTGATAGCCACATCGAACGAAGCGCTTTGTTCAAATAAAGGTCGTGAGGGTTGCGCAAATATTCTTTTGCTGGTACGTTGCCATGGAAGCTGCTGCTATGAGGCCTGCTATGCTGCTTACAAATCTCAATACGTCGTCAAAGGAGACTTGTACCGTAAGTGCACTCATAACTGCGGTTTGTCAGTTTAGCTCCCACGCGCGCACATGGCGCTTGCTTAGCTCCATGAGCGATGCTCCTGTGCTGTTTGTGGGTAATAATTTCTGGGATGGCTGGTTTAGCTCTGTTGTTTCAAATTGCAAACAAAGACGTTTTGATGTGTGTGTTGACATTATAAACCACTGAGAAAACTTCGAAGATCTTGCTCACCACACAGTTTCTGTATTTTCTTAGACCACGGAGACCGCAAATTTAACTAGTTTGAACGTTCCACCGGTATTAGGTGTACAGTCACACGCAATTTCAATGTCATCACACGAGCGTCGACCAAGAACGACGACAGCACCACGGCCCAGAATCTTCTTTCGAGGAGAGGGAGATATCGGGTCAGCTTTGCAGTCTAGTTTTGCTGTTCTTTAAGCAGCGATAACCCCCTTCCCGACTGCGAAGCTAACGTGCAACCCCGCATACGCTTAATCTCAGCAAATAGGAAAAAGTCCACAGCATATCAACGGAGTGAATGATGATGAGTGGGCGAAGCTACGGATGTTCATCGTAGATCGTGCCGAGTTCCGGATTAATTTAGTTAACGCGCACGCTACGAATCCTTGTGGTTCAACTACGCACAAGGGAAATCTCCCACCGGCACTTCATTGCAAGTCAAGATCCAGTGCCTATATATATATATATATATATATATATATATATATATATATATATATATATATATATATATGGGCGCCCAGTGAACGGTTCTCCAGCGCGAGCAGTCGGTATTTCTCAGTCAAGAAACTCGCTAGAAGACGTTGCCTGCGCCAACGTTGTCTCTCGCGGGTGAGGGCGCGTTCTCCTTCTTTGCGAGCTGGTAGAGCGTTCATCGAAAAAAGAGCGTTTCCATAGTCAACGCCCGCGCCTTTCGCTCTCTCTCTCTCTCTGTCTCTCACAAGACAGCAGATGGAAGAGTGATAGAGATAGGCACGCGCCGGGAGGCACGCGCCGAGGGCGAGCCCGTGCCTCCCGGCACGCCTGTTGCGTCTGACGCCTGACGCAGGACAAGGTTAGACTAAGAGGAGCTTCGCCCCTAAAAAAAAAAGTCCTTCTTGTTTCTTTATTTTGCAACTGACAATGAATTCGGGAAGTGCTCTTGGTGAAAGTAGCAGTGAACGGGTAAACCATAAGTGTAGTGCTTAATGGGCGTGGAAGGTAATGGTGGCAGGAAATTACTCGGAAGGCGCAAGATGACCAGTTCGTTCATTCACTCATTGATGCATTTACCTTTTTGTAGACATGCAAGCTGAAGTGTTGGTGCGTCTTCGAATTAATATTGTGAAATAAGGCGGCAAGGAAGGAAGCGAGTATTGAATGCCAAAGTTTGTAATAAGGATGAATGTCAACACTAATATTGAAAGATGACAAGCAAATTTCATGCACAATAAATAATCAGAAGATACCATCACGATGCCGCCCTACTCCCAACTTGTTTTAAGAATCACATAATACATGGGCGCAGGAGCGACTTCATAAAAACCGCGCGACGACGTCCATGCTGCCGGAGCCGGTCAACGGGCGGTCAATGACCTGGCCACTTCTTCCTGCTCCTCCGGCAGCATCGATGCACTGGCGCGGACACAAAAGCTGCTAAGAATACACGCCGAAGCATCAGGCGTCGGTGGTATAGTGGTTAGCATAGCTGCCTTCCAAGCAGTTGACCCGGGTTCGATTCCCGGCCGACGCATATATTTTTTTATTCCTATTACGAATGCTTATCGGCCGCAACAGCTCCCTTCAAATATTGCTTCGCTCGGAATGCATAGCGGTGCCATTTACTTAATTTTCTTTTGCTGGTCAGCAAATAACGCCGTTTTACGCTAAAGAAATATAAACACACACTAAAATGAAGAGTTCACAACTCTCCGTCACTGATAAAAATAATTACAGCATATCCACGGAGTGAATGATGATGAGTGGGCGAAGCTCGGGAGGTTCATCGTAGATCGTGCCGAGTTCCGGATTAATTTAGTTAACGCGAACGTTACGAATCCTGATGGTTCAACTACGCACAAGTGAAATCTCCCACCGGCACTTCATTGCAAGTCAAGATCCAGTGCCTATATATATATATATATATATATATATATATATATATATATATATATATATATATATATATATATGGGTTGCCGGTGAACGCTTCTCCAACGCGAGCAGTCGGTGTTTCTCAATCAAGAAACTCGCTAGGAGACGCTGCCTGCGCCAACGTTGTCTCGCGGGTGAGGGCGCCTTCTCCTTCTTTGCGAGCTGGTACAGCGTTCCTCTAAGAAAGAGCGTTTCCATAGCCAACGCGAGACTTTCGCTCTTTCTCTTTGCCTCTCTCTCACAAGACAGCAGAGGCACGCGCCGGGAGGCACGCGCCGAGGCCAACGCCGAGGGCGAGCGCATGCCGGGAGGCACGCGGGTTACGCCTGACGCCTGACGCCTGACGCGTGACAAGCTTAGACTGAGAGGAGCTTCGCCCCTAAAATACGACACACAAAGAGGCAACACACAGGGGAGCGCCAGTCATGTGTGTTGCGTCTTCTTTGTGTGTCGTATTTTTAGCGCTCCGTATTTTCCTTCTTGAAGCATGAACCAACTCTCCCAAAGACATGTTCTATTATGCTGCTCGGCTGCTGACACGAAGGACGCTGATTCGATACCGGCTGCGGCAATCGCGTGAGGAGGTAAAATTTCCTGTGCACTCAACTACACCACGCCTCTAATTCGCACCGTAGCTTTAGCTTCCAAAACCCAACCAATTATTGTTGTTAGACATAAATGACTAGCCGGGTTGTTGTCCACTTTGGATGACTCCGGCAATTACATTTATTTTTAACTCAGAACAACTCAATCATTGGGAGCGTAATGTATGTACGCCATTTTGCCCCTGTAAAATGGTTTTCCTAGAATTAAATGATAGCCAAGATTAGCTATCCTGTAAGCAGCACGGTTGGCCTGTGCGAACTACAGCTTCCAGTTGGAGACCGCACATAATATGATTGTTCATGAATGTAAGGCTTCAAAAACATGTCAGGTTGCTGTCGGGGCTGCGCACGTCGCCTGTCACGTGATGCATGGAGCGATACGACAAAACTGCTTCACGAGGCAGCGCTTCGTAAAAACACATTGCGAAGGCTATGCGGAGGAAATCAGCGCCAACAGTTGGCAGCAGTTGTCCTGTTCTTCACGAGGAGCGATATTGGTTACGGACACCGGCGGCGGCGGTGGCGGACAACTACGGCGCCGTTGTTGTGATCTCATAACAGCTTACGCTGTAATATATGGGCGGAAAAGGGGTGTGCGGTTGTTAGTGGTGATGTTTGTTTACATATAAGAAAAATTTTGTAGCTATCCGTTAATGAACGCCGTCACGGGTGGCGCCAAAGTAAGCGCATCCGTTAAAAAACGGAGAATCACTGGCGTACGACGTACATGTGGCTGTTTCACTTGGTCACTCGAAAAGCTGAAGCTATGGTATAGTGATTCTGAAATGTATATTAAAGATTATGCTAATATTAGAATCGTGCCAAAAGCACTAGTAGTGCTTGCTAACTTTCCCGATAACGGCGTCGTTCTTATTGTATGGGCGCCCGCGCACCTCTCCCTTTCCACAAGCAAAGCTGCGCACAGCCGAGCTCGAGGCCTGACGAGATAGAAACAAGAGATAGAAACCAAGAGATAGGAGATAGAAACCAAGAGATAAAACTAAGAGATAGAAACAAGAAAAAGGAAAATCGGGGTGGTTGCATCATGGGTTACATCATGGGTGTCACAATGTTTTATATCAGTGGGCTGTTGCTTAGCATACGTCGGCGAAATCTGAAAACGCGTACTCAAGCTATCAAGATCATAACTTTATTGCGTAAGTGCATAATAAAGTGATTGATTGATTTGTGGGGTTTAACGTCCCAAAACCATCTGTGATTATGAGAGACGCCGTAGTGAAGGTCTCCGGAAATTTCGACCAGCTGGGGTTCTTTAACGTGCACTGACATCGCACAGCACACGGGCCTCAACATTTCGCCTCCATCGAAATGCAGCCGCTGCGGCCTGGATTCGATCCCGCTAACTTCGGATCTGCAGCCGAGTGCCATAGCCACTAGACCACCGTGGCGGGGCAAGTGCATAATAAAATGGCTGTTTGCTTGTTTTTACGAAAATGATGCCAAAACGACGTTTTGCCGCATGCTTCGAATACATTTTTACATGAAATTCATGGCCTTGTTGAGCGTACATAGCAGGAAAATCGCAAACTAAGATATAAGTCAACGTTACTACATCAACTTCATGTACAACCTGATGGAACGCGCCGCGGTTGACTTTTACACCATCTTCGGCCATCGCTAGAACTTCAGACTTTCCGGGGCCTGGTTGTACTCTACCGTGGGGGAGAAGTGAAAGCCGCTCACCGGAGAAAAAATTACAGCATATCCACGGAGTGAATGATGATGAGTGGGCGAAGCTCGGGATGTTCATCGTAGATCGTGCCGAGTTCCGGATTAATTTAGTTAACGCGCATGCTACGAATCCTCACGGTTCAACTATGCACAATGCACAAGTGAAATCTCCCACCGGCACTTTATTCTTTATTCATGAGATACCCCGCAGCGCCCGAAGGCGTTATAGCGGGGTGGGTTACATCAATAAATGACGTACATCTTCGTTCGCCCACATAATACAACTTTGTACATACATCAATAACTGAAATACATCTTTTGTTCACACACATAATACAATTTTGCTCACACATAAATACATCTTCGTTCAGGTTACAACACGGGATTATAGCAATGAATAGAATACATCTTCGTTCACACTATGTACTTGCTTTTCAGTTAGCTTATTCCACTGTTTAATTGTTTCAAGTCAACATCCAGTGCCTATATATCTATATATATATATATATATATATATATATATATATATATATATATATATATATGGGTTGCCTGTGAACGCTTCTCCAACGCGAGCAGTCGGTATTTCTCAATCAAGAAACTCGCTAGGAGACGCTGCCTGCGCCAACGTTGTCTCTCGCGTTTGCCGGGGCAGTGTCGAGTTTGCCGGGGAGCGCGTGGCTCCCGGCGCTCGCGGCGAGGGCGAGCGCCGGGAGCCACGCGCCGGCCCTCGGCGCGTGCGTGCCTCCCGGCAGGCACGCGCCGTTGGCTACCTACTACTACTACTACTACATACATCGGGGACGCACGACCCACGCCTTAAGGGGCTTCGCCCCTAATATGCGAGCTACATTGATTCATTCACAAAACTTTATCAACAAGAATGCTGAAGCTAGGTCTTTTCAGACCGATGTCGGCCGCGTACGACGCTACCGTCAGGCCGAGCCATATTCATTTCGTTTTATTGTACCCTCAAGGCCGAAGTATTACAGAGGGGAGTGGGTAACAAGCAAACAAAAATATACATAATGCGCGGGGTTGATGACGCCAGATATGGCGCCAAGAAACTTTGAGTTGTCTTTGATAGCCACAACTGTGCCGTGAAGGCGGCTTCATTCTTCGGAGGTCCTGGGACTTAATGAATCGTGACAGCTTGTCGTATCGCAGTGCATTATTCCAATCTTATGGTGATGATCAATGAGAGATCAAATGTAAGTAGGGGAGGATATAAGATAATCGCGCAGCTGGGAATGGTGGAAGTATAAGGTGTGGACCTTCTAAGTTGGGGTCGTCGTGGACCTTCTGGAAATGCCGTAGTTGATCTCAAGACGAATGAGGACGATATAACCTTCTGCCTGCGAAGCAATTTTTAAGTGCGAATGCACTTTATAAGCGACCCTGAATCCGCCGTCCCATAGCAACGGCGCGAGGAGCGGAGAGGAGCGTCTGTAGCAACGCGCAGCGACGTCACACCCCACGTGACTGCGCGCGCTCCGCCTCCTCACCGCGGTTTGCGCGGGCGCACCGCTCTCCGCGGCGTGACGTCACGGCGCGCTGTGCAGCTGGCGTCGCTGTGCAGCTGTGTGTGTGGCGCCGGCGCGTCAGTCCGTATATAAACGTCCGCCGGCTGCCGCTCGCTCTCTTCTCGCTCGGCTCCGCGGTCGGTGAAGTCTTTCGCAGTATGGATCCATCGCAGGCACCAACCTCGACTGCGATACATCCAACAACGAGTACAACGCAATCGAATGCGAGCATTGCACGCATCGTTGAAGATACCGCACCGGTTGAAGACAAGGCAGCGCAACGAAGGGCCCGTGCTGCCGAGCGCAGGCGGCACGGGCTTGGCGTTCAGTAGGAACTGTACGGTCCGCGCCGTCTTGCCGGATCCGCTCACCGTACATTTCTCGGATCACAAAGCGCTGGTACTAACCGTGAGCTACAACGATAACACCAATAGGTGCTGATCTGTAGTGACGTGTGTAGAGTGTGTGTGTGTGTGACGTGCTCGGCGATGTGTGCATTTATGCATCTACGAAATTGCGAGGTGTAAATAAATAATACTTCGTGTAAAATGTGTGTGTGTGTACAATGCATCATGACAACACTTTAAATTCATTAATTACACTTTAATCATAACTTTACTCCCCCTCATAGCATCACCCCGTGCATTCGCACTTAACCATGTTCACCCTCGGGGAAATGCTTTCTTTTTTTTTTCTTCGGTGTCGGCGAGAGTCCGCCAACCGGCCAGCATGTGTCCAATTTCAGTGGTGTCATTGCACGCGTTACAATCTTTCCTAATTTCGCTTTCGGTGTGAATTTGATGTACGAAATGCGGAGGAGCACGTCCCGGTTTGAAGTACAGGTAGCGTGATCGAACAGCTCGATTCGCCCAGTCGATCATCATGTAAAGACGTGAGAAACACTCTATTCGAACGCTGGGATCTCGCGTTTAAGGGGACGCTAGCACAAACGCGTTAGAAACATGCAGTACACTCTAGTAAGGGGGGAGAGGTCACAGCGTCTTACGCAGCCCCTTACACAGGCCGGAACGCGCACCGCGTTTGCCGACGCCATCACATGACTGCTGAAAGAGTATAAGGCGGAGAGGCCACAGCGTCTTACACCAGCCTCTTACACGCACCGTAACGCGCTAGCACAAACCCATCATGATCGTTAGAAACGGACAGTCTTTCGCTCTCTCTCTCTCTCTTTCTGTCTCTCTCACACAAGACAGCAGATGGAAGAGTGAGAGAGCTCGCGCGCCGGGAGGAACGCGCCGAGGGCGAGCGCGAGCCTCCCGGCGCGCGAGCTATCGAGTGCAATCCTAGAACGAGGTGGTTACGACTACAAGGGACGAACGACCCACGCCTTAAGGAGCTTCGCCCCTAAAATTATCGTATCGCATATGATTAACAGAGACAACATTACAACAGGGCGTCTTAATGCAAGACATCCAGTTAAGAGTATCGCAACATATCGTTGAGTTGTCACATAGGCATAACAAAGGAACGCATCATCTTTTACAGAACGTTTCAAGGCTCAAACACATATGCAAACGTGTACTTGCGTGGAAACCACCAGTAAGGTGCGAGTAGGTACACCTGTGTTTAGAACAAGCCGTGAACGTTTCAGACTACATTGTACTCGACTGTGGGAGTACTCTGCAGATACCGTGGTTTCTAAATGAGTTTCTCAAAACAGAGCCGGTGTTTACAGTACCGCGCTTCTAATGCGTCACGCTACAACCATCGCCATAGCCCAACCTGCATTTCCACCTCACTCTAATTTAAGTCCACTTCAACGATTCCGAGCCACTACTAATTGCGTAAAAAAGTCAACGTAGTGAACTCGGCGGAAGCCTTTTAGTTGATGACAATCCAAAGCAGCAGGCAAAAGAAAGGCATTCGAATCCGGGGCTACTTTATGGACTTGGTTTTAGGACGTACGCGTGCGATGTTCTCTAGTTTTGCAAGGATGTGATGTTGGGTTGGGGGGGGGGGGGATGTCAGAAGGGAATGCTTTGTCAGTGCACGTTAAAGAACCCCAGATGGTCGAAATGGCCGGAGCCCTCCACCACGGCTTTTCCCTCCCTTCTATCTCTTTCAGTCCCTTTTCCAAGCACCCCCCACCTCCCGACGCTTTGCCGTGCTCCCGACATGGGCGGCAGAAATTAGAATCCTTTCCTTAACTGAACCACGCAATCAACCAATCAATCAATCTGATGCTCGTAGGGGTGTGCGAATGGCTAGCTTAGAGCCACATCGGACACGAATTAAATAGTGATGATACCGAATCAGTAGTCTTCCAAGGCGGAAATTTTCAGTAATGCCCGAAAATAGCGCCATGTTTCATTGAAAAGAAATATTCGAAAACGTTGCCAAAAGAATGTTGTGGTTATGTTTAACCAAAAAAAGTCACAGTTTCGCCGCAAGGGCGAAGCAATGAATGCGATAGCAACAAAGGGGACCACAACGCGAAGAGCGTGGAGGCATCTTGATATTTCCAGCGCGTTCCTCAAGCTCAGAGGAGGCCGCTCAATGAACATACAGAAGATGAGCGTGAACTATCAAGTGAAGCACGCACGAAACGAACGCACAAACATACACCGAACGAGCGCGAATAAGCTGTCACAATGGATACTCTCAGTTTGAACAGCGCTCCTGTTGCAAAGGCGGCCGTTGCGCTCCTCGCGCCGTCTCGCTGGTAATTAAGAAACGCTTATAAGCGCCTGCCGTCTCTGAGTCCTGCCAGCGGTAAAGGGTGTGTATATAAGGCTCGCCGTTAGCTCCATGAAGAATTTGCTCTTTGTGGCGTAGTGGTTAGCGCCACGCGCTGCAAAGCGACAGGTTCCTGGTTCGATTCCGCGCTTCGGAAGCATTTACCTGAATCATTTTTCTTTGGGATATATATATATATATATATATATATATATATATATACGGTTCATGACGGCGGCGACGGGGACGGCAGAGATTGGTGCCTTTTGACTAGACTTTGTTGTATAGCACTCCGCTGCACGCACAAGTGGCCTCTAAAGGAAGGGAGGGCGGTTGCAATGATACATGTATAGGCACATGTTGTTCTTTCTATTATTTATGAAAAATACTCTGAGGACCCGAACACACTACATAACGGAGAGGGAAAAGCGCGAAGACGTGCAAAAAACAAAAATGATTATAGGCCGTCTTCAATGGCATCTACAACTTGGGTCATCAGTTATGTTGGCAGTTGTCGCAATAAAAATACTCGTTGTTTCTTTATTTTGCAACTTACAATGAATTCGCGAAGGATTCTTTGCTTTAGGCGCTCGAGCTGAAGGGAACGCGTAGTCATTGAACTAAATGTCGTCCTCAAACCCGCTAGGCGACGCCGTCGCCATGAGCAACCAGATCCATCCCACCTCACAACTTCCGGATTAGAAGTGTCGAATCGTCCTCGCACTTCTGAGTACCATCTCCTACTCGAAGCCTTCGTGAGAGCTTGTTGCTGGCCCGTGAGTGGACCACAGACACAAAATGTGCTGGGGAGTTTAATTGATCGATCTCTTGGGTGCTACTTACCAAAACCACGATATGATTCTGAGAAACGCCGTAATGAAGGGCTCCGGAAATTTCCACCACCTGAGGTTCTTTAACGTGCGCTGACATCACGCAGTACATGGGCCATAACGTTGCACGCCCATCTAAATGCGGCGGCCAGGATTCGATCCCGCTTTCGGATCAGCAGCCAAGTGCCATAGCCTTTACGACACCGTGTCGCCCCGCCACGGTGGTCTAGTGGTTATGGTACTCGGCTGCGGATCCGATGGTCGCGGGATCGAATCCCGGCTGCCTGCGGCGGCTGCATTTCGATGGAGGCGAAATGTTGAGGCCCGTGTGCTGTGCGATGTCAGTGCACGTTAAAGAACCCCAGGTGGTCGAAATTTCCGGAGCCCTCCACTACGGCGTCTCTCATAATGAATGGTGGTTTTGGGACGTAAAACCCCACAAATCAATCAATCACGCCACCGTGTCGGGCTACAAAACGTGTTTGGCGCTTAGCCGTGCTCCCTTAAGGGCTGCAGAAATTAGCGCCTTTTCCTTTCTTTCAAGTCACTGTGATGAAAACGTGTTGCGGGTGCCGGTGGGACGAGCTTTATCATGTGGCGCAGGCGGTCCTTCTAGCTGCACGCTGCGTCAGGAATGCCCATTTTACGGCACTTCGACCTTCCCACGCCAGCAGAAGTGCACACAGATGCTAGTGGTGTGGGCGTCGGTGCCGTACTCGCCCAACGCACTGGTGACCAAGAACATGTTATTAGACGCGAAGCAGCTTATGGTTGGGGCAGTCACTCCCTCCATCCATCCATCCGCCGCCGCCGATGATGATGATGATGATAATGATGATGATTGTGGTTCGGTTAGGAAAGGACGCTAATTTATGCAGCCCATGTAGGGAGCACGGCTAAGCGTCCGTGGTGTTGGGGGAAAGGGAGTGAAAGAGATAGAGAGGAGAGAAAGGCCGTAGTGTTTTCGATGGAGGCGAAAATGCCAGAGGCCCGTGTACTGTGCGTTGTCAGTGCACGTTAAACAACCCCAGGTGGTCTAAATTTCCGGAGCCCTCCACTACGGCCTTTCTCTCCTCTAGCTCTTTCACTCCCTTTCCTCCACCCCCACGGACGCTTAGCCGTGCTCCCTACATGGGCTGCAGAAATCAGCGTCCTTTCCTAACCAAACCACAATCAATCAAGGTTCCGGAAATTTAGACCACCTGGGGTTCTTTAAGGCGCACTGACAACGCACAGTACACGGGCCTCTGGCATTTTCGCCTCCATCGAAAATGCGACCGCCGCGGCTGGGATCGAACCCGCGTATTTTGGATGGCAGCAGAGTACCGTAACCGGCGTCCACACCCATACTGCGCATGTGTATCCTCCTCCCCCTCCTCTCCTTTTCTCTACTCCTCTCGGCATTCCTCCTATCCTCTCCGAACGGCGCGCGTTGACTATGTAAACGCTCTTTCTTCGATGAACGCTTTACTAGATTAATTGATTGTGGTTAGGAAAGGACGCTAATTTCTGCAGCCCATATAGGGAGCACGGCTAAGCATCCGTGGGGGTGGGGGAAAGGGAATGAAAGAGATAGAGAGGAGAGAAAGGCCGTAGTGGAGGGCTGCGGAAATTTAGACCACCTGGGGTTCTTTAAGGCGCACTGACAACGCACAGTACACGGGCCTCTGGCATTTTGGCCTCCATCGAAAATGCGACCGCCGCGGCCGGGATCGAGCCCGCGTTTTTTGGGTGGCAGCCGAGTACCGTAACCACTACACCACCACGGCGGACGCTTTACTAGAGTGTACTACTAGCTTTACTAGCTCGCAAGGAACGACAACGCGCCCTCGTCCGCGAGATACAACGCTGACGCAGGCAGCGCCTGCTAGCATCCAAACTAAATTTCCGGAGCCCTCCACTACGGCCTTTCTCTCCTCTCTATCTCTTTCACTCCCTTTCTCCCACCCCCACGGACGCTTAGCCGTGCTTCCTGGGCTGGAGAAATTAGCGTCCTTTCCTAACTGAACCACAATCATCAATCATCAACCGATGCAAACGCTGTGTACAACCCCCGTGCTGCTTCCCATCGCCTCATAGTCCCCATTAGCGGGAGATGGTGTAAATTTTTGCTTATGCCATCCGCTCGGGAAGCAAGCCTGGGCGCAATTACACCGTCACTGAACAGGAATGTCTTCCCGTTATATTTTCAGTGAAGAGATTTCGGTGAAAGCTCTACGGAAGGCACCTTACGGTCGTCACGAACCACCACTCCCGCTGCTGGCTTGTAAACCTAAGCGATCCATCTGAACGGCCTGCACGCTGGGCCCTCAGACTCCAAGAGTATGATTGAACCATGTTGTACGACACCGGCCGGCGCCATCCGGACGCTGATAGCATGTCCAAGCTGCTACTCGTTTCCACAGACTGCCATGCGGACAACTTTTATCACTACTTTTCTTCCCTTGATCATGCTCTCCCTGACATTCCCACTTTTAGGACTGAGCAGCTAAAAGACCTGAAGTTGCAGCCGTACCATTCCCCCACGCAAAGTCTTGCGGCAGCACATCATTTTTGCGTCTTAGATGGCATGCTCTACAGGAATAACTGCCCAACAACTGGCCCTCCGCTGCTGTTGGTGGTTCTAGAAAGCCTTCCCTGTTCTCTCTTACGTGTCTTGCACGACAACCCAAGCTGGGGTCACTTGGGATTCGCGAGGACTTCCTACAGAGCAAAAGAACATTTTTATTCGACGCGAATGCGTCATACTACAGAACAGCGTGTCACCAGTTGCACAAGGTTTCAGCGTTAAAGACTTCCCAACAAAGTTCCCGCTGGTCAACTACAGCCTGTGCCACCTCCGTGCTCTCCTTTTGAACAAGTCGGCATTGATTTGCTAGGCCCTTTCCCGCGATCTTCCGCTGGTACCGGCTGGATAGTTGTGTGCGCAGACTACCTCACTCGGTAATGCGGGACGGCTGCCATTCCCTTCGCGACTGCTGCTGCTGTCTCCGTTTTCTAGCTTCGTTCGATCATCCTCAGGCACGGGCCGCCCCGAGTGATAATCATGACCGTGGCCGGCAGTCCACTGCAGACGCTGTAGATGAGCTACAACGTTTGTGCGAGTCTACTTTCGACGTCCTACTCCTGCCATCCTCAAACAAATGGACGTACAGATTTTCGTCAAGGCACTCAGTTGGGCTAGTTGGTTTTGCATTACACCTCGTGGAAATGCGCTTTTGTAGGACGCGGACAGAGAAGAAGACGAAACACACACAGCGCAACTTTCAACTTTTTGAAAGGACGGTGTAATGATGATGATGATGATGATGCTCCTGAAGAACTACGGCACTTACCCTCCAGGGGGGATTGGCCAAGAGTTATGTGCTGATTACGTTTTGATCTTACATTATTGGAAGGAACCGATAGAGAGAAAAAAAGGATGTTTTAGAGGGAATTTAATTAGTGGAATTGTGCATGTTAACCATTCAAACCTGACAGATGAGTCACCAAAACATGTGCAATTGCTCTGTGTTTCGTCTTCTTTGTCCGCGTCCCACAAAATCGCATTTCCACCAGGAACTTACAGAGCGTGCGAGTCGGACACCGAATGCTTTCAGTGTACGTCGCCTCCAATCATAAAAAATGGGAGGTGATTTTCCTTTTCATCACATACGCATTCAACACAGCAAGGCACGAGAAAACTTGATATAGCCCGTTTTTAGGGCCGAAGCTCCTTAGGGTGTGGGTGGTTCCCTCCTCTGTAGTAGTATGTCAGTAGTGTATGTATGTAGCCACCTCGCGCCGCTGGGAGGCTCGCGCTCGCCCTCGGCGCGTGCCTCCCGGCACGCGAGCTCTCTCACTCTTCCATTTGCTTTCTTGTGAGAAAGAGAGAGACAGAGAGAGCGAAAGGCGCGCGTTGACTATGGAAACGCTCTTTCTTCGATGGACGCTCTACCAGCTCGCAAAGAAGGAAAACGCGCCCTCTCCCGCGAGAGACAACGTTGGCGCAGGCAGCGTCTTCTAGCGAGTTTTTTGATTGAAAAAATTCACAGCATATCCACGGGGTGAATGATGATGAGTGGGCGAAGCTCCGGAGTGAATCACCGGTAAACCGTTAATCTTCCGTGTAATTCGCCCAGTCGATCATCATGTAAAGACGTGAGAAACACTCTATTCGAACGCTGGGATCTCGCGTTTAAGGGGACGCTAGCACAAACGCGTTAGAAACATGCAGTACACTCTAGTAAGGGGGGAGAGGCCACAGCGTCTTACGCAGCCCCTTACACAGGCCGGAACGCGCACCGCGTTTGCCGACGCCATCACATGACTGCTGAAACAGTATAAGGCGGAGAGGCCACAGCGTCTTACACCAGCCTCTTACACGCACCGTAACGCGCTAGCACAAACCCATCATCATCGTAGGCGCTTAGCCGTGTCCCCAGTATGGGAGACAGAAATTAGCGCCTTTTTCCTTTCCTTTATAATCTCTACCACCACTCTACCACCACCATCATCGTTAGAAACGGACAGTCTTTCGCTCTCTCTCTCTCTCTCTCTTTCTGTCTCTCTCACACAAGACAGCAGATGGAAGAGTGAGAGAGCTCGCGCGCCGGGAGGAACGCACCGAGGGCGAGCGCGAGCCTCCCGGCGCGCGAGCTATCGAGCGCAATCCTAGAACGAGGTGGTTACGACTACAAGGGACGAACGACCCACGCCATAAGGAGCTTCGCCCCTAAAATACCGACTGCTCGCGCTGGAGAACCGTACAACTAGCCGCGGGCGACAGAGAGTAAGATGGGGGGACGAAATCAAGGAATTCGCAGGCGTCAAATGGAATCAGCTCGCGCAGGACAGGCAAGAATATAGAGGATTGGGAGAGGCCTTCGTCCTGCAGTGGACATAAGATAGGCTTATGATGATGATATATATATCCACTGCAGGACGAAGGCCTATCCCAATCCTCTATATTCTTGCCTGTCCTGCGCGAGCTGATTCCATTTGACGCCTGCGAATTCCTTGATTTCGTCCCCCATCTTACTCTCTGTGGCCCGCGGCTAGGTTTGCCCTCTCTTGGTATCCATTATATATATATATATATATATATATATATATATATATATATATATATATATATATATATATATATATATATATACTATCAGAAAGACACAGTGACAAACATAGGATTTATTCTGACGTTTCGGCTGGAGGCCAGCGTTTTTCAATGATGAAATTTTCTCATGGGCACATGGTCTTTAAGTACTCTTCACGAACATGCATAATGGGGGGTGGAAAGGGGGAGCTCACAAAAAGATAAAATAAAATAAAATAAAAGAAGGGCGGGGGGAGGGATACACATGTGTGTCCAGGAAGCAAAGGCCAGTCCAAGATGACGTCTGCGTCCGCACGGCGCCTCCATAACAAAGAACGGGTGCTGAGTCCTGGTGCTGCGACTCCCGCAGTGCAGCGCGGAACCGCTGAAGCCAAATGTCGTTCTTGTGTGGGGAGTGCAGAGAGAAGGGGGTGGGGAACGGGAGAAAGACAGGTTGCTCTGTGCGCGGTCGGTACCAGTATAGTTCAAAGGATCGCCCTCTCGCCGTGGTTCACGGAAAATGGAGGATAGATAAAGAAACGTGGAGCATCCGCGAACAACCTTGAATGGTTTGGTTCGTTAAAAGCATGTACACACACACACACACACACACGAAAAGAGAGAAAAATAAAAAAAGAATAAAAGAAGAGAAAACATCACACAGAGAGAAGAGTCGTTTAGTTTGACGAGTCATACTGCGTGGAACCCGTTCTCTAGCGAAAGTGCGCGATGTTTAGCCACGGGGACACAATACATATCTGCACCTTTCGCGCGCGCCGCGATCTGAGTGAAATATACCAGATAAAAATGAGAGAAAGACAACAAGAAACATGATGGGAATTAAATATCCTAAGATAATACATGAAAATAAATGAAATCAGAGCAAACAAGAAACTAACAATAGGAATAAAATGAAATAAAACAGGTGGACATGGACAATCAGTTCCGCATCCCAACAGAAGACACTGCCCGAGTGAGCGCTGAGGGCATACAAGACATGTTTGCACCTTGTGCATGTGCAGTGTGAAATGAGCAAGACATATCAGACAACAATTCTTTCTCTTATTGTTGTCTGATCGATCCTTTGAACTATACTGGTACCGACCGCGCACAGAGCAACCTGTCTTTCTCCCGTTCCCCACCCCCTTCTCTCTGCACTCCCCACACAAGAACGACATTTGGCTTCAGCGGTTCCGCGCTGCACTGCGGGAGTCGCAGCACCAGGACTCAGCACCCGTTCTTTGTTATGGAGGCGCCCTGCGGACGCAGACGTCATCTTGGACTGGCCTTTGCTTCCTGGACACACATGTGTATCCCACACCCCCCCACCCTTCTTTTATTTTATTTATTTTATTTTATATTTTTGTGAGCTCCCCCTTTCCACCCCCATTATGCATGTTCGTGAAGTGTACTTAAAGACCATGTGCCCATGAGAAAATTTCATCATTGAAAAACGCTGGCCTCCAGCCGAAACGTCAGAATAAATCCTATGTTTGTCACTGTGTCTTTCTGATAGTATATTTATCCCGATAGCCAGGAAGAACTTTTATTGATATATATATAAATATATATATATATATATATATATATATATATATATATATATATATATATATATATATATATATATATATATATAATGCACTGTATCTTGACTTGCAATGAAGTGCCGGTGGGAGATTTCACTTGTGCGTAGTTGAACCATAAGGATTCGTAGCGTGCGCGTTAACTAAATTAATCCGGAACTCGGCACGATCTTCGGTGAGCTTCCGGAGCTTCGCCCACTCATCATCGTTCACTCCGTGGATATGCTGTGGATTTTTTATGTGCAACAGCCTGGCTTAACGGAATTTAGATTGGCCATAATGGCAGCATGCGGCACAAGGTCGAAATGCCTAGCTGACATCAAGTACCGGGATGATCCTGGTGACCCGAGCAGGAGTCCGGGATGTTGTACTGTAATCGGAGCACTATGTCCTTGGTCGATGGGCGGCGCCTGAATCCAAAGACGGTATCCGGTAAAAGGTGCTTATCATCCGCGTGGGTTATAAGACAATTGAGAACCACGTGTCCCAGGAACTTTCTAAAGCAGGAGTGGGAAATGGGCGAAGATTGCTACGCCACGGTGGTCTCCTGGCTATGGCACTAGGCTGCAGATCCGAAGGTCGCGGGATCGAATCCCGGCCGTGGCGGCTTCATTTCGATGGAGGCGCAATGTCGAGGCGAGTGTGCTGTGCGATGCCTGTGCACGTTAAACAACCGCACGTGTTGGAAATTTCCGGAGCCCTCTACGACGGCGTCTATCATAGTCACGCCGTCGTTTTGGGACGTAAAGCCCCAGAAATCAATCACCAGATGGGTGAAGATGCTCCTTTCATTTCAGTATGAATGTCACGCGAGCATACTCCCATTGCCTGATGCGCTATAGTGGTTTAGTAATGGCTGAAATGGATGGAATGTCGGGGTGGCACACCATCTTAGTAGTTCCGTAAGCCCCAGAAGAAGTTGTGCGGATTAGGCTGTGAACGGCGAGGACATTTGCTTCTCTAATGTCGGTGCCGAGCGAGGTGCAAGGCGCACCAAAACATGTGGGAATGAGGTAATTATCTAAAGAAATAAATAAGGAAAGACGGAAGGAAAGAAAGTACCAATACAGTAGTGGAAGACAGGTTAATGTTAATTTAGAAATAATTTTCTTGCTGAACACTACAGTTCACTGTACTAAACAACTTTACTTTAACCGGACGACAGTTCGATGCGGCAACTTCTAAATCACTGTACTGCCCGCCACGGTGGTCTAGTGGCTAAGGTACTCGGCTGCTGATCCGAGGGTCACGGGATCGAATCCCGGCCGCGGCGGCTGCATTTCGATGGAGGCGAAATGTTGAGGCCCGTGTGCTGTGCGATGTCAGTGCACGTTAAAGAACCCCAGGTGGTCGAAATTTCCGGAGCCCTCCACTACGGCGTCTCTCATAATCAGAACTGGTTTTGGGACGTAAACCCCACAAAACAACATAAATCACTGTACTGAATATAAAAGACCCATCTGCTCCCTATGTGAACAATGTTTGCTGACGTACAAATGTATGTTCATTTTTTTCGGACCACCATTGCGTTACTGAAGTATGTCACTGACTTCTTGGTGGAACCCGGAAGCACTTTTGTGTTAGGAATTTGGTCATTCGTGGTATCGCGAAATTTAAGCACGTCCTGATATTTTATGACGTAGCATTTATTGACGACGCTAGTCAGGTGACATCGATGACGTAAGCTGGGTTCGTTCCTGGTGTGGAGTTGACAGGGCGTCTCATGGCTTCCACGTAAGAAGGCAGCCCCTCCTGCTGCAACAGAAAAAGAAACAAAACAAAACAAATTGAACTCGCATGCTCGTAACCAGGAAGTGGTTAGCCGATATCTACGTGAAGAAAATCAGAATGACCATCGAAAGTAAGTTTATAGTCTTGGGTTTTAGGGAAATTTCTTGTCGACCAGAAATGAGAATAAAAGCGTTTTCTCGAATCGCATATCATTCTTCTGCACATTACGTGTGTTCCTGATTAATAATACGGCGCTTATCATATTGCCGAAAATGGCCATCGAAGGTAAGTCTATAGTCTTGGGTATTTTGTGAAATTTCTTGTCGACCAGAAATGAGAATAAAAGTGTTTTCTCGCATCGCATACCATTCTTCTGCACATTACGTGTGTTCCTGATTAATAATACGGCGCTTATAATTTTGCTGAAAATGGCCATCGAAGGTAAGTCTATAGTCTTGGGTTTTTTGTGTAATTTCGTGTTGATTAAAAATGAGAATAAAAGTATTTTCTCGCATCGCACATGATTCTTCTACACATTACGCGAATTCCTTATTAATAATAGGGTGTTAATCATTTGGCTGAAAATGGCCATCGAAGGTAAGTCTATATTCTTGGGTTTTTAGTGAAATTTCTTGTCGACCATAAATGAGAATAAAAGCGTCTTCTCGCGTCGCGTACCATTCTTCTACACATTACGCATGTTCCTGATTAATAATACGGCGCTTGCCCCGCCACGGTGGTCTAGTGGTTATGGCACTCGGCTGCTGATCCCAAGGTCGCGGGATCGAATCCCGGCCGCGGCGGCTGCATTTCGATGGAGGCGAAATGTTGAGGCCCGTGTGCTGTGCGATGTCAGTGCACGTTAAAGAACCCCAGGGGGTCTAAATTTCCGGAGATCTCCACTACGGCGTCTCTCATAATCAGAACTGGTTTTGGGACGTTAAACCCCACAAATCATCATCAATAATACTTTCTCTTATTGTTGTCTGATCGATCCTTTGAACTATACTGGTACCGACCGCGCACAGAGCAACCTGTCTTTCTCCCGTTCCCCACCCCCTTCTCTCTGCACTCCCCACACAAGAACGACATTTGGCTTCAGCGGTTCCGCGCTGCACTGCGGGAGTCGCAGCACCAGGACTCAGCACCCGTTCTTTGTTATGGAGGCGCCCTGCGGACGCAGACGTCATCTTGGACTGGCCTTTGCTTCCGGGACACACATGTGTATCCCACACCCCCCCCCCCCCCACCCTTCTTTTATTTTATTTTATCTTTTTGTGAGCTCCCCCTTTCCACCCCCCATTATGCATGTTCCTGAAGTGTACTTTAAGAGCATGTGCCCATGAGAAAATTTCATCATTGAAAAACGCTGGCCTCCAGCCGAAACGTCAGAATAAATCCTATGTTTGTCACTGTGTCTTTCTGATAGTATATTTATCCCGATAGCCAGGAAGAACTTTTTTTGAGATATATATATAATGCACTGTATCTTGACTTGCAATGAAGTGCCGGTGGGAGATTTCACTTGTGCGTAGTTGAACCATAAGGATTCGTAGCGTGCGCGTTAACTAAATTAATCCGGAACTCGGCACGATTTTCGGTGAACTTCCGGAGCTTCGCCCACTCATCATCGTTCACTCCGTGGATATGCTGTGGATTTTTTATGTGCAACAGCCTGGCTTAACGGAATTTAGATTGGCCATAATGGCAGCGTGCGGCACAAGGTCGAAATGCCTAGCTGACATCAAGTACCGGGATGATCCTGGTGACCCGAGCAGGAGTCCGGGATGTTGTACTATAATCGGAGCACTATGTCCTTGGTCGATGGGCGGCGCCTGAATCCAAAGACGGTATCCGGTAAAAGGTGCTTATCATCCGCGTGGGTTATAAGACAATTGAGAACCACATGTCCCACGAACTTTCTAAAGCAGGAGTGGGAAATGGGCGAAGATTGCTACGCCACGGTGGTCTTCTGGCTATGGCACTAGGCTGCAGATCCGAAGGTCGCGGGATCGAATCCCGGCCGTGGCGGCTTCATTTCGATGGAGGCGCAATGTCGAGGCGAGTGTGCTGTGCGATGCCTGTGCACGTTAAACAACCGCACGTGTTGGAAATTTCCGGAGCCCTCTACGACGGCGTCTATCATAGTCACGCCGTCGTTTTGGGACGTAAAGCCCCAGAAATCAATCACCAGATGGGTGAAGATGCTCCTTCATTTCAGTATGAATGTCACGCGAGCATGCTCCCATTGCCTGATGCGCTATAGTGGTTTAGTAATGGCTGAAATGGATGGAAGGTCGAGGAGGCACACCATCTTAGTAGTTCCGTAAGCCCCAGAAGAAGTTGTGCGGATTAGGCTGTGAACGGCGAGGACATTTGCTTCTCTAATGTCGGTGCCGAGCGAGGTGCAAGGCGCACCAAAACATGTGGGAATGAGGTAATTATCTAAAGAAATAAATAAGGAAAGACGGAAGGAAAGAAAGTACCAATACAGTAGTGGAAGACAGGCTAATGTTAATTTAGAAATAATTTTCTTGCTGAACACTACAGTTCACTGTACTAAACAACTTTACTTTAACCGGACGACAGTTCGATGCGGCAACTTCTAAATCACTGTACTGAATATAAAAGACCCATCTGCTCCCTATGTGAACAATGTTGCTGACGTACAAATGTATGTTCATTTTTTTCGGACCACCATTGCGTTACTGAAGTATGTCACTGACTTCTTGGTGGAACCCGGAAGCACTTTTGTGTTAGGAATTTGGTCATTCGTGGTATCGCGAAATTTAAGCACGTCCTGATATTTTATGACGTAGCATTTTATTGACGACGCTAGTCAGGTGACATCGATGACGTAAGCTGGGTTCGTTCCTGGTGTGGAGTTGACAGGGCGTCTCATGGCTTCCACGTAAGAAGGCAGCCCCTCCTGCTGCAACAGAAAAAGAAACAAAACAAAACAAATTCAACTCGCATGCTCGTAACCAGGAAGTGGTTAGCCGATGTCTACATGAAGAAAATCAGAATGACCATCGAAAGTAAGTTTATAGTCTTGGGTTTTTAGGGAAATTTCTTGTCGACCAGAAATGAGAATAAAAGCGTTTTCTCGAATCGCATATCATTCTTCTGCACATTACGTGTGTTCCTGATTAATAATACGGCGCTTATCATATTGCCGAAAATGGCCATCGAAGGTAAGTCTATAGTCTTGGGTATTTTGTGAAATTTCTTGTCGACCAGAAATGAGAATAAAAGTGTTTCCTCGAATCGCATACCATTCTTCTGCACATTACGTGTGTTCCTGATTAATAATACGGCGCTTATAATTTTGCCGAAAATGGCCATCGAAGGTAAGTCTACAGTCTTGGGTTTTTTGTGCGTAGTTGAACCATAAGGATTCGTAGCGTGCGCGTTAACTAAATTAATCCGGAACTCGGCACGATTTTCGGTGAACTTCCGGAGCTTCGCCCACTCATCATCGTTCACTCCGTGGATATGCTGTGGATTTTTTATGTGCAACAGCCTGGCTTAACGGAATTTAGATTGGCCATAATGGCAGCGTGCGGCACAAGGTCGAAATGCCTAGCTGACATCAAGTACCGGGATGATCCTGGTGACCCGAGCAGGAGTCCGGGATGTTGTACTATAATCGGAGCACTATGTCCTTGGTCGATGGGCGGCGCCTGAATCCAAAGACGGTATCCGGTAAAAGGTGCTTATCATCCGCGTGGGTTATAAGACAATTGAGAACCACATGTCCCACGAACTTTCTAAAGCAGGAGTGGGAAATGGGCGAAGATTGCTACGCCACGGTGGTCTTCTGGCTATGGCACTAGGCTGCAGATCCGAAGGTCGCGGGATCGAATCCCGGCCGTGGCGGCTTCATTTCGATGGAGGCGCAATGTCGAGGCGAGTGTGCTGTGCGATGCCTGTGCACGTTAAACAACCGCTGGTGTTGGAAATTTCCGGAGCCCTCTACGACGGCGTCTATCATAGTCACGCCGTCGTTTTGGGACGTAAAGCCCCAGAAATCAATCACCAGATGGGTGAAGATGCTCCCTTCATTTCAGTATGAATGTCACGCGAGCATGCTCCCATTGCCTGATGCGCTATAGTGGTTTAGTAATGGCTGAAATGGATGGAAGGTCGAGGAGGCACACCATCTTAGTAGTTCCGTAAGCCCCAGAAGAAGTAGTGCGGATTAGGCTGTGAACGGCGAGGACATTTGCTTCTCTAATGTCGGTGCCGAGCGAGGTGCAAGGCGCACCAAAACATGTGGGAATGAGGTAATTATCTAAAGAAATAAATAAGGAAAGACGGAAGGAAAGAAAGTACCAATACAGTAGTGGAAGACAGGCTAATGTTAATTTAGAAATAATTTTCTTGCTGAACACTACAGTTCACTGTACTAACAACTTTACTTTAACCGGACGACAGTTCGATGCGGCAACTTCTAAATCACTGTACTGAATATAAAAGACCCATCTGCTCCCTATGTGAACAATGTTGCTGACGTACAAATGTATGTTCATTTTTTTCGGACCACCATTGCGTTACTGAAGTATGTCACTGACTTCTTGGTGGAACCCGGAAGCACTTTTGTGTTAGGAATTTGGTCATTCGTAGGTATCGCGAAATTGAAGCACGTCCTGATATTTTATACGTAGCATTTTATTGACGACGCTAGTCAGGTGAGCATCGATGACGTAAGCGGGTTCGTTCTGGTGTGGAGTTGACAGGGCTCTCATGGCTTCCACGTAAAGAAGGCAGCCCCTCCTGCTTGCAACAGAAAAAGAAACAAAACAAACAAATTCAACTCGCATGCTCGTACCCAGGAAGTGGTTAGCCGATGCTACATGAAGAAAATCAGAATGACCATCGAAAGTAAGTTTATAGTCTTGGGTTTTTAGGGAAATTCTTGTCCGACCAGAAATGAGAATAAAAGCGTTTTCTCGAATCGCATATCATTCTTCTGCACATTACGTTGTTCCTGATTAATAATACGGCGCTTATAATATTGCCGAAAATGGCCATCGAAGGTAAGTCTATAGGTCTTGGGTATTTTGTGAAATTTCTTGTCGAGCAAAAATAAGAATAAAAGCGTTTTCTGGCATCGCATACCATTCTTCTGCACATTACGTGTGTTCCTGATTAATAATACGGCGCTTATAATTTTGCCGAAAATGGCCATCGAAGGTAAGGCTATAGTCTTGGATATTTTGTGAAATTTCTTGTCGACCAAAAATGAGAATAAAAGCGTTTTCTCGCATCGCATACCATTCTCTACGCATTACGCGTGTTCCTGATTAATATACCGCGCTTATAATTTTGCCAACAATGGCCATCGAAGGTAAGTCTATAGTCTTGGATATTTTTGTGAAATTTCTTGTCGACCACAAATGAGAATAAAAGCGTTTTCTCGCATCGCATACCATTCTTCTACGCATTAAGCGTGTTCCTGATTAATAATACCGCGCTTATAATTTTGCCAAAATGACCATCGAAGGTAAGTCTATAGTCTTGGGTTTTTTGTGAAATTTCTTGTCGACCATAAATGAGAATAAAAGCGTTTTCTCGCATCGCATACCATTCTTCTACGCATTACGCGTGTTCCTGATTAATATAATAATACCGGCGCTTATAATTTGCCGAAAATGGCCATCGAAGGTAAGTCTATAGTCTTGGTATTTCTGTGAAATTTCTTGTCGACCATAAATGAGAATAAAGCGTTTCTCGCATCGCATACCATTCTCTACGCATTAAGGCTGTTCTGATTAATAAGCGCGCTTATAATTTTGCCCAAAATGACCATCGAAGGTAAGTCTATAGTCTTGGGTTTTTTGTGAAATTTCGTGTCGACCATAAATGAGAATAAAAGCGTTTTCTCGCATCGCATACCATTCTTCTACACATTACGCGTGTTCCTGATTAATAATACCGCGCTTATAATTTTGCCCAAAATGCCATCGAAGGTAAGTCTATAGTCTTGGATATTTGGTGAAATTTCGTGTCGACCATAAATGAGATAAAAGCGTTCTTCTCGCATCGCATACCATTCTCCTACGCATTACGCGTGTTCCTGATAATAATACGCGCTTATAATTTTGCCGAAATGGGCCATCGAAGTAAGCTATATCTGGATTTTTGGAAATTTCTGTGTCGACCATGAAATGAGAATAAAAGCGTTTCTCGCATCGCATACCATTCTTCTACACATTACGCGTGTTCCTGATTAATATTACGGCGCTTATAATTTGCCGAAAATGGGCCATCGAAGGTACGTCTATAGTCTGTGGTTTTTGTGAAATTTCGTGTCGACCAGAATGAGAATAAAATGCGTTTCTCTCGCATCGCATACCATTCTTATACACATTACGCGTGTTCCTGATTAATAATACGGCGCTTATAATTTTGCGAAATGGCCATCAAGGTAAGGCTACTAGTCTTGGATATTTTTGTGAAATTCTTGTCGACCCATAAATTAAGATAAAAGCGTTTCTCTCGCATCGCAGACCACTTCCTTCTACAGCATTACGCGTTGTTCCTGGATTAATATACCGCGTTATAATTTTGCCCAAAATTGCAATCGAAGGTAAGTCTATAGTCTTGGGTTTTTTGTGAAATTTCTTGTCGACCAGAAATCAGATGAAAGCGTTTTCTCGCATCGCATACCATTCTTCTACGCATTACGCGTGTTCTGATTAATAATACCGCGCTTATAATTTTGCCAAAATGACCATCGAAGGTAAGTCTATAGTCTTGGGTTTTCTTGTGAAATTTCGTGTCGACCATAAATGAGAATAAAAGCGTTTTCTCGCATCGCATACCATTCTTCTACGCATTACGCGTGTTCCTGATTAATAATACCGCGCTTATAATTTTGCCCAAAATTGCCATCGAAGGTAAGTCTATAGTCTTGGGTTTTTTGTGAAATTTCGTGTCGACCATAAATGAGAATAAAAGCGTTTTCTCGCATCGCATACCATTCTTCTACACATTACGCGTGTTCCTGATTAATAATACCGCGCTTATAATTTTGCCAAAATGACCATCGAAGGTAAGTCTATAGTCTTGGATATTTTTGTGAAATTTCTTGTCGACCATAAATGAGAATAAAAGCGTTTTCTGGCATCGCATACCATTCTTCTACACATTACGCGTGTTCCTGATAATAATACCGCGCTTATAATTTTGCTGAAAATGGCCATCGAAGGTAAGTCTATAGTCTG